>PVIH01005239.1:0-127061 GCA_004025045.1 Sigmodon hispidus
CTCATAGGGAGCACTCAGGTGCACACAGCTGGGGGAGAGCTCATAGGGAGCACTCATGCACATAGTGGGGAGAACTCATAGGGAGCAGTCAAGTACACACAGCTGGGAGAGAGCTCATAGGGAGCACTCAAGTACACACAGCTGGGGGAGAGCTCATAGGGAGCACTCAAGTACACACAGCTGGGGGAGAGCTCATAGGGAGCACTCATGCACATAGTGGGGAGAACTCATAGGGAGCACTCAGGTGCACACAGCTGGGGGAGAGCTCATAGGGAGCACTCATGCACATAGTGGGGAGAACTCATAGGAAGCACTCAGGTACACACAGCTGGGAGAGAGTTCATAGGGAGGACTCAGATGCACGCAGCTGGGGGAGAGCCATTGGGAGCACTCAGGTGCACATAGTGGGGAGAACTCATAGGGAGCACTCAGGTGCACGCAGCTGAGGGAAAGCTCATAGGGAGCACTCAGATGCACACAGCTGGGAGAGAGCTCATAGGGAGGACTCAGATGCACACATCTGGGAGAGAGCTCATAGGGAGCACTCAGGTGCACATAGTGGGGAGAACTCATAGGGAGCACTCAGGTGCACGCAGCTGAGGGAAAGCTCATAGGGAGCACTCAGATGCACACAGCTGGGGGAGAGCTCATAGGGAGCACTCAGGTGCACACAGCTGGGGGGGAGCTCATAGGGAGCACTCATGCACATGGTGGGGAGAATTCATAGGGAGCACTCAAGTACACACAGCTGGGAGAGAGCTCATAGGGAGCACTCAGATGCATGCAGCTAGGGGAGAGCTCATACTGCATTTGGAAACAAGAACTACCCATTAAGATCCCATCTCCAAGGCAGAAGAGTTGGCTGTCATTCCTGGGACTCACACAGAATGTGAAAAGTGACAGCTTGGGCCTCCAAACAGTTTCTGTGCCATGTGAGAGCCCCTTTCCCCAACAATAAAAAGTAAATGAATACATTTTAAAGCAGGATGCCCTCTTGGGTGCCAATGTCCAGTGGCTCCAAAATGAAGACAATCATGATGAGGACTGGAGAGACCTACAGAACTGAAAGGCAACAGGAATCCACAGCACAGTAGAAGACAGAGACCAACAAATGCTGAGAATTTATTTCCTCATTAAGCAATTCGGCTTAAGGCTTTTGCAGTCTTTTTATCCCTTTAGTCGGAAGGAACAGGGTACGTAAGAACTACCCTGGTAGTGCACAGCAAACCAGGGAGGCTAGAGGAAGATTCCTTTATGACGTTTATTAGTGTTTCGTTCTATAAAATGTTTAACCTATTTCCAAAGCTGTAACTCTTCCTTCCTCTGACCTCCTGGCAGGTGACAGTGACCTGTGTATTTCTCTGATCTGCTGGGAAGTCGTCTGTGTCTCCTGTGGCCTCAGCCCAGTGAGATGCAGAGAGCTGCTGGATCCTGCATGGCCTACTTTCTATTTACTGGAAGCAGCTTCCTGCCCCAGAAGGAGGAAAGTATTGATTACCTATTCCTTTGAAAACTCCTCTTGTGAGTTTTCAAGGCTCCTCTTCTGAGCCAAGGCTCCTCTCCAAGAGAGCACACACATGCATATTGTAACTGATAGTCACAGTTTATTTGGAGATAAAATTGTGGCTAGTGGCTCCAACCTTATCCCACAATGCTGTGGGTGACCAGTGTGACTGATCACTATCTCTGAAAAGTATCAGGCCTCAGAGTTGGTGTCAGCAGGAAGCCAGAAGCTTTAGGAAGAGGCTGTCTTTGCATGCTGTCCCTCTATGAGTCTACGTGTAGATTATGTTGGGTGTGGACAGGAGGACAGGAGGACAGGGTCTAATTGCTTGTCTCATGGCTGTGACAAGGTACCTCACAAAAGCAACTTCAGAAGGAGATTTGCTTTGGCTCACAATTTAAAGATGTAGTCCATCTCGGTGTGGACAGAGTGGCAGAGAGGATAGGAGAGGCCAACATATGGCGCCTACAGTCAGCAAACAGATCCACACCCTTCTTTTCATTCAGGGCTGCTCATATGCCGAGTAGGTCTTCCTTCCCCAGTTAAACCTCTAAGAAAACACCCCCCAACTCATACACACCCAGAAGCGTGTCTTCTAGATGACTCTATATTCCATTGAGTAGAAAAATCTAGATTAATCATTACAGCTGACTAGTGGTCCCAAGTATAAAGAAGAGTGGCCATTTCCTAGAACACAGCTTCCAGGAGCTGAACTAAACTTCAATGATAAACATCATCTCAGCAGAGAGAAACTGTTATTGGGCCACTTATGAGTTTTTAAAATATGCTTCTCCATCGATCTAGCTTTATGTGTGAGTGCAATATGTATGTGTTTATAATGTGTATGTATGGTATAGTACACACACACACACACAGACACACACACACACATACACACACTGGGATACCTATGTGAGGTTGTTTTTCTCCTTCTATGCCTTTATGTGACTTTTGGGAATCGAACTCAGGTCTCCAGGGTTGTGTGCACCCAGCATCTTTGCTCACTGAGCTGTCCTGCCAGCCCCTCGAGGCATATCTCAAACATTCAATAGGCACATGCTGACAGTAGCAGCTTCACTACAGGGCAAACATGTGGGATAGATAATTTCATGTGGTGCTTAAGAGTTCAGGTTCCAGAGCTCCATTCTTGGGATCCACTTACTGGCTACACAGCTTTGGGAAGGCTACCAGCCTTTTGAACTCTGTTACTTTCAGTAAAATGGCTCTACAACATACTCAGTGGTCCTGAGCAGGCTTAGTAAATATGAGTTACGTTTCTCTCCTTCTCCTGACTTAAGACAACAAGCATCTCTTGATATCTTCTGTGAGTTTGGTACCATGAGAAACATGGAAACTCTGTATCTTTGAATTGTGTAAGGATCCTGGGGCTTCATTTGGCTTCAAGGGACTCAAAACAAGTCACTGCTACATTCACAACTAAATTCAACAGTGTTTGAAGAAAAAAAAAAGAAAGAAAAATTCCTAAACAATCTTCTGAGAGAAGAAGAGACAGTTTGAGGGAGAGAAACAGGGGGGAGTGTTTTTGTAGTGTTTGTCAGTTCCTAGGATGTATCTAATATTATAGAAGGTTTACAAACTGCCTGAGCTATTAGTGAATATGTGACAGCAATCAGCTCCAGCTAGCCAGTGTGAGCTAGCTGCAGCACACCCTGGGAAAATGCCGACTTACTTGAAGAATAGTTAGCCTGAGTGGGCTATCCTCAGCCTGAGAGGTCACTGGGAGAGGAAAGGGTGCTTAAGTGAAGCAGGAGGATAGATAGAAGCACATTAACAGACAGGAGCCGTGACCTCTGTGGCTACAGCAATCCATACTTCGGGTGATACAATAGGAAACATCTGGTGATACACTAGGAAACATCTGGACAGAGGACTGAGTAGCAGAGGCACTTGAAGAACTGGAATAGATTTTTCAAAGCCCTCTGAGTTGGAAAGCAATATGAATAAAAATGTAGCGATCCTATTTCCCAAAACATTCGTGTGTGCAGCTTTTATTTCTTCCTTTATCCTGACATACACCTGTGTTGTAGAGAGGCATTACCTGCCTTCCAAAAGGCAAGTGCACTGGGTTTCAGAATGGAAGCTGATTGGAACAAGAGTCAGTCTCCCAGGCTCTCTCTCCTTTTCATGTTTGTGTATAATATATGTGCGTACATGGATGCATGTCCAAGGATGACATCAGAAAACTTAAATTATTCATTCACATTATTATTATCATTATTATTATTATTATTATTGAATCAGCGTCTCTCAGTGAAACTCAGAATGCCACAATAAGGCTAGTCTTCCCTGGCCAGTTGCTCTGGCCTCCTCCTTGTAAGGACAGAATTTCAGGCAGGCTATTATACACACCCAGTATTATTATGAGTTCTGGGCAATTTGGTCCTTTCACAAGGCAAGAGTTTTAACCATTAAGCCATCTTCCCAGGCCCTGGAACAAGAGTAGCCCCTGAGTGAACTGATGAAATGTTCCTTTGAGTCACAGAATCATGGCCCGTAGTGATACATCTAAGATCCATAGAACACTGGAGACTATAACCTCCACAAGCTAGGTGGCATTCAGGGAGTAGACTCTGCCAAGTGCCTTCACAGGTGATCAGACTGGCCAGCTCCTCTGGGACCATGAGGCAATCAATCCATTTCTATTGTAAAGCCATTCAACTTAGGCTTCACTGTAACATTTTCCAGCAAATGTATATGACTGCCAGACAAAGGTAGGGGATGTGGTGAAATTCAGGCATTATTGAGGGAGACCTAAAGATGTAACCTTAGGATCTCAAGGACCCTAGATGGGGTGTGGCCAGTCCCCATTAAAGACCCCAGTTACATGCTGCCTGCCCTCCCTGTTTGTTCCTGTGTTCTCAAAGAAAAAAAAAATAACACCATCATCGCAAAACACAGTTTAACTCTTCAAAAATCACCTTAAAGTTCAACTTTATATCAATAACTGTTTATATAAACCCCTTAATAAATATTAATCCTTTATATAACCAATTGCCAATAAATTCAGACAATATCTGGTGCCCACGTTGGGGCTAATACAACAAGGGAAGCATCTTAAGAAGAGTTACTGGTCTAGAGTGACTAGAATTTGGTCACACTAGAATGGGAATTCATTTCACCTTTCCAGTGTTTGATCTATTGCTACAAAGATGTGCTTCAGAAACACTTGGGTTCAGATACCATAGAAGCTTCATGAGTGATTCAGAATGTCACAATGCAGAAGGAAATCAGAAGTTCCATCCTCCTATACATGCACACGTGTACACACACACACACTAGAGAGAGAGAGAGAGAGAGAGAGAGAGAGAGAGAGAGAGAGAGAGAGAGCACTATCTCCCATTTCTTATCATTTCTTCACACTCCCATAGATGCTAATATCCAAACCATTGCAATCTGCTGGTGCCTGGGTCACGTTCACTGGCATGCTGGCATTGCACGGCCTTTGCACACCTCCAAGTGCTTGTATGTATCTGTAGGCTGTTTGCTCTGATGGCTGGCTGATTGCTGATGTGTCTGACATCCCCCTTCAGCCTTGCCCAAAAAAAGATAAGTCACTTGAGAAACTGAGTGGGTTTTGCCAACACTGAGCGACTTGACAAGCATATCCCCAAGCTTTCTACCGTCTTTCACAGAACTGAAAATCTACTGAAATGCCTACAGCAAGGTCACGTCTAAACACAGAGTGGCATCATCCCAGCTCATGAGTGTTGAATGCACTGTACTCTTGGCTCTTTTTGCTCCACAAATTCTGCAGAAGGGCTTGCATTCTGAGGAGACTAAAAAAATTATGAAGAAACAAACATGCTTCTGCAAAACCATTAATAATGTTGTCTTTAGACCTGGTGAATTTTCGGTGCTTTGGAGAGGTAAGGAGGTGACATTTATCTCTAGTAGTGAGGACAGAGAAAAACAGAGTAGATCCTCAGCTTCGGAGCTGAACTTCAGCCATCCTTTCCCAGGAACAAACTTCAAGGTACAGTCCCCTTATGCTCTCCACACCCCATCAGCAGGAGCCTTATTGATTCTGGTCTAACCACATGGTATGTAGCCCTTGGCACCGCTGGTTCTGGGCATTGTGGTTTCCTCAGAGCAACTGACATTGCTCCTTAGGGCAGAAGGTCTAAAAATAAGAGCACAGTGGCCGACTTTCAAGCACAGCTAGGAGCAGACATTTCCAAAGAGTTCTTTCTTTTGTTTTTGTTTCTTGAGATAAGGTTTCTTCTCTGTGTGGTCCTGGCTGTCCTGGAATATTCTGTAGACCAGGCCAGCCTTGAACTTACAGAGATCTACCTGCCTTTGCCTCCCAAGCACTGGGATTAAAGGCATGTACAACTACCTCCTGGCTCCACAGAGTTCTTAGGCAGTGGAAATAATCTCAGGCAGCCCAGGGTGTCCCCTCCATGGGTGTCTGTGTTCTAACAGAAGTCCTGACAAAGGGTGTGTGCCCTCTAACACTAGGAGAGAGGAATTGCAGAGATGGCAAAGCTATGTCCAAAAAAGAAAGCCATGCTCAAGGATCCCAAGACCCGTCTGCTAGAGAGAGTGTGGAAAACAGCCCATGATGTTCATCCAGCATCCTTGATACCCTAGCCCGAGTGAACTGAAGAGGTAATATAAAGACCATTGCCTTTTTGTTGTAAATGTCTTTAAAAACCCTCAAGGAATAGAGGGTAAAGATAGACATGTGGTTGGTTTGCTTAGCACCGAAGATGATGAATTTCCAAATGAAGTTTTCACAGAATATTACCCTAAAAACCTCAGCCATTCTACCTTGACACCTAGAAAGTTCAAGCTTATTCCAATTACACAAAGTCTTATATTCATACCATATTTTTAAAGAGTTAACCTGTCATTTAAATTGCAGGCAGGTTTCCCCTATAGACTCGGGAGTCTGCAAGTTCTTAATGTATTGCTCTTTTTCTTCATTTTGCAAAGAAGAGCTGTCAGCAAATTTCCTGTGAGCAGAGTTCAGGGTGAGGGGCCATTCAGAGTTTTTGGGGAGCACTGTCACATCCATCTGGACACAAATCATTTTGAGATGTCCTCAAGGGTCCCCACGGCACTGCCAACCTCAGTTCCTCACAGCAGAGAGCCTCAAACAAACTCTTTTGGAAACCAGTTACTGCTTGCTTCAAAGAAAACCTAACCAAAATGAAACCCAGGGGATATGGAAAATATACAGGGGATGGATTCAGAAAAGGAACAATTATCATTTGAATCTCGGCTTTGACATTAAGCAGCTATGAATTGTTGTTTCATTCAACCTGACCAGTTGTTTCACCTCTGAGCCCGCTTTAGGTATTAATAACAACATACAGTCACAATGTGCTTATGAAGGTCTGATTGCACACAGTAGGTCTCTTCCCCCTAACATCACTGTAGATGGATATTGTCTAGAGAATGAGACCTAGGGCTTCTTCCATAACGACCTAACTCTCCCAAGTTTAGATTCAGTGTTTCACTTAAAAACATTTTCTGGCTATTAAAATTTTTCCCATGGGATTCTATTCTCAAAGGATACTGACGTAAAGCCTCTAACTGATCTGTATATTCTCTCTCATACTGGGAAAGAGCAATGACTTTGGGTGTCAGTAGGTTCAAGGTGGGCTGGGACAGACAGCCAAAGAACCTTTTCTCCTGACTTTAGATGAACTAAATAGGAAACTAGGGAAAATACTGTTAAATGGAAATGAAATTTCTGACTGTGATTGTTCCTGGAGAATAGTAACATCACCATTTACATCATTTTTATGCCCAAATACTATCAGCAATGCTGGAGAGCTCCATCAGAATTGATTTATGCAAATCTGGACACTGTTTGGTACGGGGAAAGAAGAAAAACAAAAAAAAAATAAAAATACATTTAGGCTAAATATGATTCCTTTATGGGTTTTCATCTTTGTGGGGTGTGTGCATCCAAGCGGAAGTCAGAGAACTTCCCTAGGCATCATCTCTCCCCAGGCATCATTCACCTTTGGTTGTTGAGACAAAGACTTACTCTGGGTCCTGAGGCTTGCCTGTTTGGTTGGACTGGCTAGCCAGTAAACACCAGGAATCCTCAGGTCTCTGACTCCTCTGCATTGGGATTGTAAGTGTTTATCATAACATCTGCCTTTTTGGGGTTCAGACTCAGGTTCTCGTGCTTATGCCGCAAGTCCTTTCCTGGGCGAGCCCCATTTCCTACTGCTGCCTTAGTTTCTTGTCATTTTAAGCCCAGCAGCATCACACAGCTGGCTTGTCTTTCTGCTGTGCAAATGAGGTCTATTTAAAATCATGCCTACCCACCTCTCCTTCCCCTGCTCTGAAAGCACGTACATGGAGCCTACTGCCTCTGATGTATTTTTGTCCCATCTCAAATCATAATAGCAGTTGGATGATAACAACCAAACCATGGTGCTGACACGGGAGTGGAAACTGCGTCTTCTGAAAATGCTGCTCTCCATCTTGCATGACATTCAAACGAATTACTTTAAAGGAAAAGAAGAAAGACCTTTATAGAAAAAGCATAATCCCCTGAAAGGAAGCAGGAAGTGGAGACAGGCTAGCATGACACTTTTCTCATCTTGCAGACTGGCCCTTCCGTTCCTGAATGCCATCCTCACCAGCCTCTTAGGATCCTGCCCGTGTCTGGGTGGCCTACTAAAGTCTCATGAAATAGGAATCCAGCCTTGATAAGACTAGGAAGAACATTTCCTTTACAGCAGGGAGGAAATCCAGGGAGGTAGGTTTACAGGGCAGTCCCTGTCAGAGAGAAGGGCCATTCAAAGCACCAGGACAAAAATAGGCTGCCTTTTGGCTCTGCCTGAAGTAGGACATCCTGGGTGATGCTTTCATTAGACAAACAACAGGCTGCCTCTGTGTGCACTTGATCTGAGTGTCCAGGAGAGGAGATCACCCTCCTTATTTGAAGTTACTGGAGTTTACACATAGACTTTCTGTGCCTAAAGCATAAACCAAAGAAGTTACTATCAAATAATAATAATAATAGCAGCAGAAGGAGATGATGGTGTTATTAAACTTTATGCTACAAGTAATTACATCATCAAACAGGTTTTTAACTCGTTCGTCAAAATGAACAAGTCAGGAAAATGTGACCATATTCTTACCCAGAAAATAGTGACATGTTTACATGAAACTACAGTTCAATAATACAGCTAAGAGGAGCTTCCTCTGGGCTTGTGTGTGTAAATGTTTGGGTTTTGTTGCTGCTGCTGTGGCTTGCCTATCTTTGAACTAGATCTTAATAAGAAAGCCCAGTTCAGGGCTAGCTAGGTGGCTTAGTTGTGGAATATTAGTTAAAGATGTGTGACATTCATTTATGCTGTGGAATATTTGTTTTAACACTGCAAAGACGTGCTGCATTCTTTATGTTGCATTTGTTTGACTCTGTGAAGCTGTTGTTACTTTGCCAGTGTAAAATACCTGATTGGTTCAATAAAGAGCTGAACAGCCAATAGCAAGGCAGGGGGAAGGATGGGCGGGGCTGGCAGAAAGAGAGAATATATAGAAGGAGAAATCTGGGAGGAAAAGATCCAAGAGCAGGAAAAAAAAAAAGAGAAAGAAAAAGAAGGGGCCAGCCACCTAGCCACACAACCAGACACAAAATAAGAAGGAAAGAAAAGATATACAACAATAGATAAAGGTAAAAGCCCAGAGGCAAAAGACAGACAGGCTAATTCAGTTAAAAAAAAAAAAAAAAAAAAAAAAAAAAAAAAAAAAAAAAAAAAAAAAAAAAAAAAAAAAAAAAAAAAAAAAAAAAAAAAAAAAAAAAAAAAAAAAAAAAAAAAAAAAAAAAAAGCTGGCAAGAAACAAGCCAAGCCAAGCTTAGCCTGGGCATCTATAAGAATAAGACTCCATGTGATTGTGATTTATTTGGGAACTGGGTGGTGGGCTCCCCAAAAGAGCAACAAACAGCTACATGTCTCAGCAATTAAGAGCACTGGCTGCTCTTGCAAAGGACTGGGGTTCAATTCCCAGCACCCACATGGTGGCTCACCAGCATCTATAACTACAGTTCCAAGGTACCTGACTTTCTCTTCTGGTTTCCATGGACACTGTACACATGTGGTACACAGACACATGGGGGAACACCCATGGATGTAAAATAAAGCTTTAAAAAAATGAAATAAAAAGAAAGCCCAATATATAAAACCAGAAAAAGGTTTTCATTATTAAAAATACCACATACAATCCAATTATGCTGGTGAGTTTACTCTCTGTAAAACTAATTAATGAGAATAATAGTTGCTTTAATTTACCCCATAATTTCAAACTGAACATTGCAGATAGTAATTGTTTCATATTTTGCCCTTTCTTTCTGCTTTGGCTACAGAGAATTGAAAAATTCCCAATAGAGACAAGCAATTGTAAAGAGTAACTGTTCATTTCTCACCCCAGTGCATCGGGAGACCCTTAGATTAACTACAGATAGTGAAACAAGCAGAATTTAAACCCAGAGGCCATGGAGCAGCCAACAAGAGTTGGTGCCTGAGGGAGTTTAGTATGATGAACATTTGAATTTTATTAGAGCTTATATAATAGTTTATGAAAGATCACTTTAAAGCCAGGGAGATACTTGCCACCTTGGTTATCTGTTGGTCTTCTTTCTGGGAGTCCCCACCATGGAGGGGCTGTCACCATCAGGGCCAGCCAGGACCAGTTCCTGGAACACCCTGACTTCATCCGTCAACATCACTTCTCTTGTGCCATTCTCTGTCCAAGTATGTCTGGAGCTCAGGTCCTGTCCTAAAGACTCTGCCTAAGGATTGTCACTATCTGCCCAAGTCCCAGTCCCTCAGACTGGATCTATCTTTTCTGCTGCCAAGCTTGACTGACATCAGTGTGCTCTCTGTTGGCACCCCCTCTAGCACAGACTAGGGTTCCTTTCTCTGCTACCCTTGGCTCCAAGTCTGGGCCATGTGCTGATCTGCCTGCTCAGGACTTTCCCTACCAACTGTAGTTCAGAGCTCTCTCTCATTTTTCTAGCCAAAGGGCAAGCACTGCATGGTCTCCTTTCCTGAAGCCGATCACTCAAGAAAGCAGAAAGAACTCTTAAAGTTCATCCTATAAGCCCCTGGGGGAGGGGTTTCTCAGCCTTCGCTGTGGCTTGTCATAAATATTCTGCCAGAATGAGAACGCAGTATCCTCAAGACAATATGAATTAGGCAAAGTGAGCGCTAAGCCGCAGATTTTAAAAAAAGGACTGAAGCAAGGACTACCCAGACCACAGAGGGACGGAGAGTTCACATATGCACCAGACATGGCTTTTACACAAAGGAAGTAGAGGGGTCTTGCACTGGAAAGAACCATCCATGCTCGGCATGCTAGCACACAGGTGTCAGAGGAAATGGGAGGTGGAAAGGGCGTGAGAGATCTCAAGTCTGGAAGGCAGCTAGGATGCTAATGTTCAAAGGGCGCTTAGTCCATTTCAGTCTGCCCTTGGAATTTAACAAGTTCCAACGGGTCTTGTTAATGTGGATATGAGGGAGACAGCCCCACCGTGTCAACCTTTATGTCGGTGTCATCTGAGAGAGTGAAGGCTGAAGAAAGCGAGAAAAGTGAGCCTGAGCGGAAGAGGTGCAGCCTTCTGGTTTCTTCCCCAGGACTCTGGTGAGTTTTGTTTCTGTGTTGACAGGAAGTGCTTTTCTCCTATGGCTGCATCATTTCCATTTCCTGCTGCTCCTAGCCTGCTGTTTCTCAGCAACCAGTCTCGTGAGCTTCAGTCAACTGTGGGCTGGAAAGAGGCTGTGGGTGGCCATACAAGGCTCTACAGGGTTCTGGGAATCAATTGCTACATTGCCTTGGTGGTCTATTTAATCTGTGTTCACACATAGAAAAAAGGCCAAGGGATCCTTTTTTAAAAAATTTTTCAATTATTTTATTCTTTATTTCTTCTTTAAAAATTTATTTATTTATTATGTATGCAGCATTCTGCCTGCATGTGTGCCTACAGGCCAGCAAAGGACACCAGATCACATTAGGGATGGTGGGAATTGAACTCAGGACCTCTGAAAGAGCATCCAGCACTCTTAACCTCTGAGCCAGCTCTTCAGCCCTATTATGTTTGTTTATGTATCACATGTATGCAGTGCTCAGAGGCCAGAAGGGGGAAATGTACCCCCTATGACTGGAATTAGAAATGGTATGAGCTGCTATGTGAATTCTGGGAACTAAACGTGTGTTCTCCACCAGAGCAGGCAAAGCTTCTAATTCTGCTCCTTCTTCCCAGACCCCATGTGAACCTATGGGTGTAAAGATTTAAAGAGAGAACGAACAGGAAAGTGTGTCAGCATTGCCTGGCACATCCCAGGAACAAGCAATGTTGGCTGCTGCTGTCTTCTATACAGAAAGATTTCCAGGCAAGTGATGCAATGGAAAAACCTCTGAATTGGCACCATCCAGTACCAGGGTGGAAGTTGTTGGGAAATGAAAATGTGCTGTTTTTCCACTGGCAACTACCTGCTTCCGGTGGGCCTGAATTGCCATCAAAGCAACTCAGAGAATAAAGTTCACCAGATGCTCAGGGGTGCCGTAATTCTAAAATTATGTTTTCATAACTTTCCTTTTTAAAAGCTACAATTCATCTCTTCCTTTCTCAGGTGGGTTCTACTGTGTATCTGGTGCACCTTTGTGGGCAGCCCAGTTTTCCTAATGAACTGGCTGAAAAGCTTTGGATGAGAAAAAGGGGAACAGAACCCAAGAGGGAAAAGGTAAGCTTAAGTAAAAGTGATCGGTAGCTTAAAAAAACAAATGGTCAAAGGGTTATAAATTCAGGCAGGATGACATGAGACTTATAATCGTGTTTCTGGGCTATGGGAAGAAAAGACAGACTCATTCTCTGGCCCATAAATCATGTGATGGGAGTGAGGTACTGAATATATATACTCTGAAACATTCAGGAGTTAATGGCCGTGCATCATACTTACCGGAGAATTAGATTGGCCTTAATGATACCAGAAAAAAATCCACTAATAACATAGTTAAAAAATGTATGGGATTTTTTTGTTTGTTTGTTTCTGTCTTTCAAGATAAGGTTTCTCTGCTTAGCCTTTGGTGTCCTGGAACTTTCTGTAAACCAGTCTGGCCTTGAACTCACAGAGATTCACCTGCCTCTGCCTCCCAACTGCTAGGATTAAAGGCATGCACCACCATCACCTGAAAATATGTGGGATTTTAAAACTATGTGTGTGCTTACACGTGTGTACCCACTGAGCTACCTTGCCATCCTGGAACTATGTGAGATTATTCTAATTCAAAATAAAATATAAATGACATATGTGGTGGCATGTGCTGAGAGTCTTGGCACATAGGGAGTAGAAGCAGGGGAAAAACAAGTTTAAACCACCCTTGGCTGGCTTAAATAAATGAGTTCAAGGCCAGCCTGGTCTCCATAATAAGTTCAAAGCTAAGCTCAGCTACCTGCATGGCCCTGTCTCATAAAAGAAAAGATAAAATGAATTACCTAAAATCAGAAGATAAGCCCCATCAAGGTAGGTGACAATTATCCCCAACACCCACAACATAAGAACTTAATTGTATTGGGAGAGGGTCACTTTGGGGCTGGAAAGATTGCTTAGTGGTGAAGACTATGCAATGCTTTTGTTAGGGACTGGAATTTGGTTCCTTCCTAGCCTCTGAAATCAGGAGGCTCACAAGCCCATACAACTCTAGTTCCAAGGGATCTGACGCCCTCTTCTGGCATCTATGGGCATGGCACCCAAGCATATAGATCCCCACACAGATAAATATACATACTCATAATTAACAAATCTTTAACAATGAGAATCAACTTATTGGAGCATAAGATTCCATTTTCAAAAGACAGATGCACCAGGCAGTGGTGGTGCACACCTTTAATCCCAGCACTTGGCAAGCAGAAGCAGGCAGATATTTGTGAGTTCGAGGCCAGCTTGATCTACAGAGTTCCAGGACAAGCTCCAAGCTACACAGAGAAACCCTGTCTTAAAACAAAATAAAACAGAAACAAAAGAAAGGAAGGAAGAAAAGTACATGATAGAAATAATACCAGAGTTTGATCCTGTGATCTTTCAAAACTTTTAATCAGAGAGCTAAAAAGCTTGGCCATTGTTTTCTGAGCTGTCTTTATCTGAAAGGCACCTGCATCTGTAATAAACTGCACACCTGTCTATTCTTTCAACACATTTTTTTTTTCCAAATCCTCTAAGACATCCTACGGGGACTGAGGAAATCTCTCTGGGTCCTGTACTAACTAGAAACTTCTACCAGACAGGCAAACACTTAGATGAGTCACAGTGGACCTTGCAGATCTCACAATCAGGGCTGCTTTCTGTGCCTGCCGGGGACACCCCCCCTCCACTTCATCATCATCATTTGCTTCCAGCTTGAGCTGTCATCCCAAGTCTCCCCTCTTGAAGGATTGCTTCCTCTATCAGCACTAATTAATGATACATGATGGTATTTCACACAGTTTCCGGAAAGCTTTCTCAGTCATTCTCACCCAGCAATTGTAATGCATCCACTTTATGGAGTCTGCCCTTAATTAACCAAAGAGACCTCACTCCAAGAGCCTGAATTGCCTTTCTGAGTAAGAGATTCCTTTAGAAATCTACCCATCCACTATTAGTCTCTATAAAACTCCCTGGGCTTGTCTTTTTGATATGGACAAGAGCTCTGGGGCCACAGCTTCTAATGCATCCTCGAGTGTGTGTGACACAAGCCAGAAAAAGCTGAAATCACAGCTCAGAAAATCAATGGTGGATGGCTTCATCCTAAAACATCATCCAACATAAAGCATCACAATTTCTCCCGGCAGACCCAGAATGAAAGTCCCTGCTCCAGGGCTTAACTGCACACTTCCTCTGCAAATACAGGGGTTTATCTAAAAAAGCCAGCCTGAGGAACACCTAAGCTGCTAATACATAAGTAATCACTTGTCTCTAGGAGCAAACCCCTGGGAAGAAATTGCATGCCTCCCAGAGGCAGAGGCAATGATTCAGCAAGCTGAAGATGTTAGAGAGGTAATATTTAAGATGGCAGACACCCCTGAAACCCAGAGGGGAAAAGCAAAACAACTCTTCTTGGTCATTCTCTATACAATTTAAGGGACAAGAAGATGATTATCAGGGGGCACCAAGCAGAAAAACAACAAAACAATCAAACATATCTAATCTAAAAAGGTAATTACTTTGCAATAGCGGTGAACAGTGAGCATCAAAACCCATTTTGTCCAGGGTGGATTTGACCAATGCAAATGTTTAGCTGGTTTTTCACAGAGTTTAAAGTACCATTTTGGAGGAAACCAGGCCTTCTGCTCAAAACACAATACAATCCAGGCATCCTGCTTACACCAGAGGCATCATTTTCTCCTCCCTTGTCATCTGACTATTTCTCAGAGAAGTGACATGTTGTCTCTTGTGAGAATGAAGTTAGACATGCGGGTGTCTCCAGGGCTTTTTGAAGGGTGCTATTTAGAATTTATCCTGCTGTTATAGTCTACTGTTTTGAATGTCTAGACAATGGGAAGGGGAACAGAGTAATTCTCTTGTATAAGAAAGAGGGACCTGTGTTAGATATTAGTGTTGCTGCTGTGATGAAACACCCTGATACAAGCAATGTGAAGAAGGGGCTCCTTTTGACTCATAGTCCAGGACATCATCATCGATCATGAGAGGGAAAGCCCCAGAGGAATATGGCCTTGAGGAAGCTGGCCATATCGCATCCACATCAGGAAGCAGAAGGTTATGTGCTTAGCAGTCTTTTCCCTTTTCATTTGTCTAGGACTTCAGAACATGGGGTACTGTTGTCCACTGATAAGAGTTAGGGTTGGTCTTCTAGGTTATTCCCCTCATCAGGATGTCCAGGGGCTTGTCTTCTAACCATCATAGCATTTCATGGTCCTTCCTTGTCTATAATCCTAAGATTTCATTTTATTCTAGCATTTTCCATGTGAGGACACATCCACACCATTCTCCATCCACAAATGCATGCAGAACAACAAGGCTGGAGGTATGTATGAATGGATATGAAGATGTCTGCTAAGTTTTATGAAACTATATATACACCACATAGTGTTACACTATCAGGTGAACTTGGCTTTAAAATCTGCTTTATTCCACAGAGGACTTGACAGGCACTTGTACAGTTATTTTAAGTCATTCTTTATACATACTCTCCAAGTCCACAGAAGGAAAACGCTGAAGTCTAGCCAAGTTGGGGATCCTTGTAGTCACTGACGAAAACAGGGATGAGAATGAAGTACAGGATCCAGAACCCATGAGGCAGGTCGGAGCTCAAGACAGATGAATTAACCCTGAGCAGGACAAGACTTGCTGTCCAGCTTTTCCTTACATTCTTAGCTTCTCTGTGAGTGACTGAATACATCTAAATACACTGAGTATTTAGGTCAAATGAAGACTCTAGATTTTGATCCTTTTTCTCCTAGAATGAACATCCTTTCCAAAATATCAGGTCTGAAGGGAGTTGCTACAGACAAACCTAAATATCCTTAGTGACCCCAATACTTCACACGCCATTTCATTACCCCGCCAGACTACCACTAAAGTAATATTTCCAATAATGCTTTATAGTTATCAAAACAGTCATCTAAGCACATCTGGATGAAGATGGTATTTTCAGCACACAGGCTGACATTGTTAATGGATAAGGAGATGCATACATCTGCTAGGCAGCATTCTATGTGGTTCTAATGACACAGCATTCACCATGGAGACAGTAAGCACATTCAATAGATGCCAGATATCAGAGGCAGGAAGGGATGGATAAGGTGAGCACAGAGATCAGATCAGAGGGAATTGGAGAAGCTGTCAGGATGAGACTGTCATGGTGCATACATATCATTAGTCATAATACCAGCCATGGGATGCAGAGAGATAAAGGTGTGCCAAAGCAGACACATCAACAAGACAGAGGCAGGGATTCTGACCAACATGTTTAAAATAAATCCAATGCATCTAAGACAGAATCTGTTCTGATTTTCAGTCTGAATGTATACCCTGAGACTAGTATCCCATTAAAACACACACATAGCAGAACTGTTCTCAAGAAAGGTCATTTGTGACTCTGTGACAGGTTAACAACAGGTTAGTCTAACTCTTCCACCAGCTGGGACCAGGGGAGGTGTTTGAAATGAGTCCCTTACAGGTTGAGATGGGGCAAAGTCGAGAATCGCACAATGAAATATAAATTCACACATCCGACTCCCGACAGAGAAGACGGATGCATGTGAAAATAACTTGTTCTCATACAATTCCCTCTTGCCTGGTACCCAAGCCAGCCCAGCTAGGAGACAAAGAAAAACTCTTCAGGATGCTGCTAGGGTGCCAGGGATGTGGTCTGAGGTGCTCATGGAGTCAGGGAAGAATTATGGGACTGCAGATGGATGGATGTGCTTGGTGACTGAACAGAGGGGGCATTGGAAGAAAGATCAGGTGGCCAACAAGAGGCATCATGGGGCAACTTAGCCAATGGTCATTGCTTTCCCACAGTTGGGAGGCCAGCACTCATTTTTCCAGGCGATTCTGTTGATACTTAAACAAAAATACAACTCTCTCTTTTTCTCTCTCTGTCTCTCTCTCGCCCCCCCTATATAAACAGAAAAAGACAAGGTTGGTATTTGGTGTTTATAGGTTGTTGTATATATATATATACACCCCCACTGTCAATCAGGATCCTATTGAGGAAGCCATTTGCCTCTCTTGGAAAGGATCGGTGATATTTTAACTCACAGGAAACAATCACAACCACCACTTGGTAGAAACCCCTGAGGATTTTCTCTGAAAAACTGTGATGCAAAGCACTGTTCCTGAGGACACCTGCCGTTGTGAGTCTGCACATTTCCCTGAGAGTCTCAGAAAAGAGCCTAAATCAATTCACACTTTTAAGCTTATTCTTCCTGAATTTCTGTTTTCCCACACAATACCCTAAAAAGAAAAACAAAGCTTCGTTGCTGCTGTAGGGCATGTTGGGATGCAATCTAGGGTGTCTCAACCAAGCCAGACAAGCTGAACCCCCTCTCAGCCCACTCTTGGCTGCTGGTTTACGATCAGATTGATAATTGATCTACAAAACAAAATCAGTGGGATTTTGGCCTCAGATGCACAGTGGAATCCCATGGGTGGGGAAGTTTTTCAGCATACCAAGCCTGGGCCTCTGCCCCCCAGAGACACAGATTTAATTGGCTGGCACTGTGCCTAGGTAGGGACAATTTTAAAAAGCTCCCCAGGTGCCTACCAGCTGATGCTAATGTAGATACCGAGCCCGAAAATGGTCTGTCCTGAACTCGGCTCTCTGTTCCACAGCAAAGCCTTGTTCTCCTTCTGAACTTGTTCTCTCTGGGTCTCACACCTTATACTGCTTCTCACTTTGCTCTCCCCCGGGTCACTTTTCTAATCTTGGTAAAGTTAGTCTCTCCGGTGCACAGCTATCTGCTCGGATTTGAAGGAATGCGTAGCTCCGAGGCAGTGGTTCTCAACTTATGGGTCATGACCCCTTTGGGATCGCATATGGGATTTTTGCATAACAGTTCATAATAGTGGCGAAATTACAGTTAGGAAGTAGCAACGACACAATGTTATGGTCTGGGTGGGGTTACTGCAACATGAGGAACTGTATTAAAGGGTCACAGCATTAGGACAGCTGAGGAACTCTGCTCAAAAGCATCTCTCCCATAATCCATCTTGGCCAGCCACCTACTGTAGTGATCATCTGGTCAGGATGGAGGACAGAGCTCTTTGGCCTTTTTTTAAAAAACATAATGCTCCCTGTCATCTCCCGGTTGAACATACAACCATTTAACATTTTTTTTTCTCTTCTTGGTGTTTTTTTATCCTGCTCAAAAGAACATCGAGAGTGATTTTGGATCTGGAGGGATGGCTTAGTAGGCAACAGTGCCCGTTGCTTTAGCAGGGGACCCAGGTTTCACTCTTAACACTCGGGATCTAATGCCCCCTTCAGGTTTCTGCAGGTATTGTGATACAAAACGCCCATACACAATAAAAATTTTCAAAGAGAATGATGGCAAGTATGTATTGAAATTCCTTCACCTACCTGGCCACCCTGTCAAGGCAGCAGTAGAAAGGCTACAAAGTCCTTATATTTCCCCTTCTTAACTTGACCTGTCTTATCATCTTGCTTTTAAAAACCTTCAAAAGTAAGAACTTTATGAGAGAGTGGCTGCGTCTTTGAGATAGACAACACAATTTCTTTTACAATCACTTTTACTTATTTATTTGGTAGTTTTTTTTTTGTTTTTTTTTTGTTTTTGTTTTTTTTAAAGACAGCATTTCTCTACATGCAGCTTTGGCTGTCCTGGAACTTACTCTGTAGACCAGGCTAGCCTTGAACTCCCAGAGATCCACCTGCCTCTGTCACCCAGTGCTGGAATTCCAGGCGTGCTCCACCACACCCAGCTACAGTCACTCGTTTAATTTTCATTTAATTCACATTTTTTTCATCCTAAAGTTAGTAAACAAACAATAAAACACCTTAATTTTTCCTTCCCTACATTTGTGTCAGACCTTAGAAGCCCTTCATCATTAAGACCTTTGTCTTAAACTACACAGCCCAAAGACAGGCTTACTAAGGGTGGAGACTATGCCTTCTCCTTCCTCCAAGAACATCTCTGTGGTATAGCTGGGGCACTTCAAGGGGAACAGAGGTTTAGGACTCCAGTTCACTTAGATTGTCTTTGTTGTATATACCAACAATGAATGAAAAGCGTGGGAAACAGAGCCAGGTAATTTATAGAGGCACTGGATCAATGTGGCCTCTTCTAGGGAGGCAGATACTCAGACTTATCAGGAAAGAGAATGATTTGAACTCAGATCAGTGTTTTGCCCAGGGAGTTGTCCAGCTTAGCAGCAAACCCCTTTAGCTACTGAGCCGATGAGCGCATCATTTTTACATTTTGAACTATGAAAAGTTTACTAATTTCTTGCTTTCCACATATGCCCTTAAAGAATTTGGGAGACATAGCTGGCAAATAATTTATAGCTCATATACAGGGAAATAGATAGGGTTTACATGAGGGTCAAACATGCTGCCTTATAGGAAAGGGATAAACCTGAAGGATTTTGCTAAATAAACACAGGGAGCTGTGCTGTGTCTTTCCAGAAACCTGGCAAATCACAGCACATATCATCTACCTCGAGAGTGACCCACAGCACACAGAATCCTGACTTAGCACACTCGATGACTCTGTGTGGAACTGGCTGTTCCTTCTTTTCTGGGTGCCTGAAAACAAACCATTTCTTCTCCACTTTTTGTCTTTAAAAGCTTAGTTCACTATAGTTAGATCTACCTGGTGTCTCTCAAATATCTTATTATTCTAGAAGACTGAAACACAAGCACTAGGTGTGTGTGTGTGTGTGTGTGTGTGTGTGTGTGTGTGTGTGTGTGTGTGACAGAGAGAGAGAGAGAGAGAGAGAAAGAGAGAGAGAGAAAGAGAGAGAGCCTTGGTTGTTGTTCCTCAGGCGATGTCCACCATTTTTATTTATTTTTTTGAGGCATGGCCTATCACTGACCTGTTACATGTCCAGTAGGCCCAGGAGGCTGGTCAGTGAACTCCAGGATTCTCTGACTCTTTATCACTGGGATTATAAGCAGACTCTTTTACATGTGGCTTTTCAAATTTATGCTGGATTATACTAAGATCTTCATGGTTTATGCCCTGGATATCTATTTCCCTAGCCTGGTAGAACTAATTTTATATCTATGTCACAAATGCAGAATGTCGCTCCTAAATTTAAAAAACATAATACTGCTAAGAACATCTCCATGCCTGATCCAGTTTATCCTGTATCACTGAGCCAAGCACTATGTCTGTCTGGCTTTCCAAAGCAAACTTGCCAAAGCTCTATTTTGTTTTATTATCATGTTTCTATGGTAAAAGTAAGTTCTCATGCATTTTTAAAAAAATTTACCTCTGAGACCTGTGTGAAAATTTTACTAGTGAGTTAAAAATTCCAGGAAATATCTGAAAGAATATTACACATGGGTCTATCCAGGGACTAAACTCAGAATTCCTGAACCCTGTGTAGGCTGTGAAAATGCTTATGCACATTGCATAACACAACAAAGCACTTTTTATAGCTTCTTGAGGCTTGGAACAAGGGCTACATCTATGAATGCACGTTCAGTGATGAGTTCAGGTGAATATATTGCCCATTAGCTACCATTCACTGTGGCCACAGGGCAAAAAAACCACTACACAAGAAGAGAGAGTCTCTTCCCTTGAAGAGAACAGAGTGTCGGAGCACAACATTGTGGGGAGATGTAGAGGTAGACTGGGAGCCTGGGCCACCTTGGTCACCCAGGCCAAACGCTCTTGCAATCTTTCCTTCATCAGAAGAAAGAAATCCCTTGAAGTGATTCTCAGGAATTTGAGAAGTCAATGGTAAAACTTGACAAATTGTTTTAATAACAAGAGAGCGCCTGATGGGAGCTAAAATAAAATAAGAGGACTTAGGAGATAACTGGGCCATCCATCAGGAAGATTTGTGAAATTCAATCATTTTGCTGGCTCCAATGGAATCAAGTATTAAGTGGAGCTGGAGCCATCTGAGACTTCTCATCCAGTGCTTATGTTATGGGCACATTAAGTGACTACTGGATAATGGAGATGGAGAGAATTACAGCTGAGAGCTCTTTCTCCTGCATCCCATCACGGTCACACCCTTCAGCCTTTGATTTTCTTGAACACTTCTGCAATTATATATTAAAAGGGGCAATTTATGCTGAAGGCATCGAGCTAAGTAGACTAAGATTGGACCAGTTGGAGGATGATCAAGAGGCCACCACAATTATCTTCACACTGCAAGGGCTAGCTTGGGATCCTAGAGGATGGGCAGTAGATTTATCTTGTCTATCTGAGTCAGATTCTGATGGCTCAAGACATCTTCTCCATACTGGTCAAGAAAAAAAAAAAAAAAAAAAAAAAAGGCAACATTGCTTTCACCTTCGCATACCAGTACTTTGTGCCACCCACATTCATTTTTCCATTAACAACAGGAGGGCCACACCAGACAATTACAGAGCAAAGTGATGTACTCCTTCCCATGCTTGGATAATGATTTCTCTAAGTAGGAAGTTTACGAAATGGAAATGTAATGACCCACTGGGCATTTGTTTAGTTTTCTCTTCTCTGCAGGGCTTCTGAGAACACTGTCTCTAAGAATGAGATAGTCCCTTGCATCTTGCAAACATCAAAATGACGACTATGTCTTCTTCTAAAAAAACGCTACTCACTATTATAAGAATCTGTCCTGTTACCCTCAGCAGATCAGGTGAGGAAATTGCCTATGTCAATACTGGCACCATTTTTTTTTTAACTCTTTCCTGCCAAGCATGGCAGAAACACTACAGATTTGGTAAGTGGCTAACCCACTGGATAAAAGAAGAAGATCTCATTATAGATTTATGCTACATTTTAAAATACATACACCATTCATTTTAGACAATAGCAATCTTTTGTATACTGAGCTCACAGCTTCAGGAATTAACTTCACCATGTGTGAAGCAAGAGCATCACCCTGTAGCGCCCCCTCCTCCCCACCCACAGCTGTTGAGAAGACATCATTTAATGTATCATAAGCAATAGAACCCACAACTGAAGACATTTTTAGCACAACTGAATATTTAATGTCACAAAAAGATGCATGCAAAATAATATCAAAAAGTGAAAATAGCAAACAGGATTCCAGTTTTGCAATGCCTACAGCATACCCACAAATATCCACACTTTTATTATTTGAATGGTAGAAGAGTCTAGAATGAAAACTCAAAATCTCTTTTTTTGGGGGAAACGATTTATTTATTATTTATATAGTATTCTGCCTGCATGTACACCTGCATGCCAGGAGGAGGCGCCAGATATCATTGTAAATGGTTGTGAGTCATCATGTGGTTGCTGTGAATTGAACTCTGGACTATTGGAAGTGCAGCCAGTGCTCTTAACTTCTGAGCCACCTCTCTATCCCCTCCCCACTCTGTCTTATGAGTGATTTCTGTCTAAGCATGAGTCTACCAATGTTTGATATTTTATTTTTATGAAGAAGGACTAAGTAAGCTCACTTTCCTAAAGCTTCCATTTTCCCAGATATGTTCTTCATCTATATATTTTAGGTTGAAATGCAAATGTGTGTCTTCATAGCTTTTGCGGTCACTAACATGGTCCAGGACACCTAATCTTATGACATGCTTATCTCAGATAGGACCCAATCCTGATAATAACAACCAAAAATGTGAAGGTCCTTTAAGAATGGTGTGACATTTTCATGATGTTTTCCTGGGGACATTGGAACACAGGCTTCACTGAATGGGTGACTTCAGTGGCTTCTTGACCTCAAGTTCACATGTTGAGGACAAGACGTGCAGAATGTAAAATGCCGTGGATAAATGTGGATATCTTCCTTGAGTCATCAGTGAATAGGGAACGGTGAATGACAATGGCTTGCTACATTTTCTTTCTACGAAAATAGAGCTGTGTGATACACAACACAGAATGCCAAGTTCAAATGAACTTTAAAACAAATGTTGCACGTAGTTCCAACCCTGCCATACCTGGGGGCTAATAGAAATTCAGTATTTCAAAAAGCCCGAGGAAGGGTCGGAGAGCTCACTTAGTAAGTCAGAATGCTTCCTGCTCTTCCAGGGGCCTATGTTCCGTTCCCAGCACCCATACTGGGTGGCCCACAGCTGCCTGTTCTGGAGTCTGTGGGCACCTGCACACATGTTGTATACACACACATAAACATGAACATAAAGAGGGAGGAAACCCCACATAATAGAGACAGGAGTGAGGGGCAGGTACAATCCTTTTGTGGCAACAGGGGTGATGTTCTCTGGTGCCCCTATAGGTACAACATCTTCATGGCAGACAAAGGTCCCAAAGGATGACCAACATTTTTTAAAATATTCTTTATGTCCTTGGAAAAGGACATTGCCAAAGAGAGCCAGTAAGTGAAAAGTGGCGAGTATCGACCCAAAAGCTAGTGTGTAAGAGTTGGGAATAGTGGACATAATTAAAAGAAAAACCATTTCATAACTTCCTGTGTGTAACTTCAGGGATGTGTAATTGGGATGTGTGAATGGTTGGTCACAGGATCCGTGTGCTCCTGCTTTGACCTCTGCCACTTACCAACAAAGAGCTTAATTTGTTTTAATAAATAATCTTTTAAAAATAAATTACATCTATGAGTAAGAATCTCTAGACATTATATGTGATGGGGCAGCTAGTATAAATGTAAAATCTGTAAGTGTGCAATTATATTTTAAAGATTACATGTTCACTTTGTAGGGGAGGACAGCTCTTTCTCCTCTCTTTCTTTACTCTTTTTTCCAATATTCTAATAGTCTCTAATATATATGTGTGTGTGTGTGTGTACATATATATGTACATATATAATTAGGCCCTACTTCTAGCCAGAGGATATGTGAAGGTATGCACATACATTTTATCTACAAACTTTTTATAACTAAAACTATTTGAGAGGGAAACTGTCTCTGTCATTAGCTAGTTCCAAGCTTTGAGTTTTGGCTATTGAAAGTATGCATTCTAAAACTACTGCTGAAGGGTACTCAAAAATCCAAATAAAAACATTCAGGCAAATAGCGGAAGTCTTGAAAGAAGCAAGGCTGGAGAGATGGCTCAGTGGCTGCTTTTCCAGAGGATGAGGGTTTAATTCCCAGCACCCATATGACACAGCTCACAACGGTAACTCCAGCTTCAGGGAACCCAACACCCTCATATAAACACATATGCAAGCTAAACACCAACGCATATAAAATAAAAAAATTATAAAAAAGAAAATAGCAAAGCACAGCATAGCCAGACACATATTATATGCCAAAGGACAGGGACACCCAAGTGACCTCAGGCTCAATCATGTTTCTATAAAAGCAAACGACCTCCTATCAACTAGAATCCTTTGGAAAAGGTAAACATGTAGCTAACTATAGCAGACCAAACTTTGCTACATGGCCACTTTATATAAGTCCAAGCTGAAAATATTAACCACTGTAACCATGGTTACCAATTAGAGATAAGTGCTTCTCTTTCTCTCTCTCTCTCTCCCTTTCTCTCTCTCTCTCTCTCTCTCTCTCTCTCTCTCTCTCTCTCTCTCTCTCTCTCTCTCTCTCAGCTTTGCTCATACAGTCTGGCCTCAGTTTGTCATATCAGCTCTCTAACCCTGTTCTGGCCTTGTCCCCAAGTCAAGAAGAGACTCAGAATTCCTCCATTTAAGACAGGAAGTATCTTTATTTCTATATTATGTACATTTCCCCCTGCTATCCCAAACAAATGGATCTGAACAAACCCCTCTGGAAAAGGGAGGCTGGAGTAATTTACATTTGAAGCAATATAGCTCATCTGCAAATAAAACCTGTTATCAAGAAAAATTCTTTTCATTGAAGACAAACAGCAAGCAATAAACATTTCCAGTTACGTGTTGATAACATCTTCACTTCTCTGAGACTGACCATTTGCCACCAGAATGCAAGGCCCATCTTGTCCCCATTTCCCAGACCATCTCCTGGCATGAATTACTTTATCTAAGATTTAGTTCCATAGCAACCAGTAAGGCAACAGGCCTGCAGCCTAGCTCATAAATAGTCTTTAAAGTTAGAGTTTCCTGATACCAAGACTATCTCTCAACATCATGCAGAAAAGAAAGTTAAAAGAAAACATTCCATACGACGGAATTCAAAAATGCCATCTTCATGGTGTGGGCTTGGAGTTCCGTGCTGAAGTTAAGGAGGTGAAATGATGCTTGATTCTTTGCTGTGACTTTCATTACTCGGATCTCAGAATAAAGTGGTCTCTGAATTTTGAGTCCAGCATGATTTCAATAACACAAAAAGAAAGGAAGAAATGGAGTTGGCAGAAGAGAGGTATAGCTTTGAGACTCAGCAATGTTGAAATTGGTGCCCATCAATACATCCTGGTGATGTCACTTATATTCTTAAGGGATTGAGGGCAATAGATTTGCACGGGCATCACTAACTTCTCACTTGAAATCCTGACTAGTTTGATGTGTTTAGGAGAATAATCAACAATTAGAAATACATGTCCCAGGTAACAAAGAGTTTCACTTAAAACTACCAAGTCTTGCTATTGACTATCTTGTTATATTTCACTAAACCATGTGGTGTCAGAAAAGTATGTGTAGGTTCTTGCTGTATGTTTTTTTATGAAGGTTGATGGAAGTAACTTCTAAACATAACTCTCCCATGTCAGTGAGAGCATTGCATTTACAGCCAAACTCCAGATACAAATCATCTTGACAGCAAAAATGGTATGTTTGTGGGTTTTCTCAGGCTGAGCTACTCAATGAGTCTTCTGAGCATACAGCAAAAAAATAAAAAATAAAAAATAGAGACACCAGGATCAGGTAGTCACAATTTAATTCAAATCAACAATTTAAATGAACATATGCACATGCATCTCATGCACGTGTACACATAGGAACCATGAAGGGCTTTAACCAAAAAGAATGCTAAGATATCAAATTTAGTTCACATCTGGTCATTTAATCTAAAAGAATAAAAGTACATCAATGTAGAAAATCCAAGAATTTCTCACACAAAAACTATCAAAATGAGGGTCTGGAGAAATGGCTCAGCAGCTAAGAGCATTGTCTATTCTTCCAGAGGACCCGGGTTCAATCCCCAGCACCCATATGGCAGCACACAACTGTCTATAGTTTGGGTTCCAAGAGACCTGACTTCCCACACAGACATGCAGGCAGGCAAAACACCCATCCCTATAAACTTAAAAACAAATAATTAAATAAATAAATAAATAATCCAAAGGAACCAAGCCAGCAAAGACAGTGGTGGTCATTTGGAAGAGCATTAAACAAAACTGTTTCTCTGTTTTGTTTTGTGTTTTTCCTTCACTGTACAGAAAATAAGATGAAGACAATTTGCCAATAGACTGGTTGAAGCTTCCAAGGAAGAAAATCGTGACAAGACAAAGCAGGTGTCCTGTGTAGGTCAGGACACAATCATGGAACCAGCCCTGACTAGTCACCAATAAGAATGTGGTGCAGGACTTGGGATTCTTGAATCAGGCAAGATGTATTAAAGGATGAAATCAGTTAGGCCCACTCATGACACACAACAAGGTAGATACTGCTGCTGATCCAGCTGTCATTGTCCTGCTGGTCTGCCCAAGGGCAATGGGGTCCAGACTGTAGACTTTGGAAAGGTGACCGCTCTTATTCTTTCTGACTGTGTACATAAGAGAGAGCTACATTCTTTGAACAATGCTGAAAAAGATCTATAATAGATGGTTTAATATACTCGGGAGGATTTTATGTTGTAGTAGAGATGAAACTTGAACAGAGTGACTAATGAGACATCAGGAAGTCACCATCATAATGTCATTTTAAAGCAGACATCAGTGTTCTCAATTCACTGGAGATGGAATAAATGACGACCTTTTCATGTATTCACAGGTCATTTTAATGACACCAACAAATCACATCTGAGAATGAGGAAAAACAGTAGATGGATATATACCCTGCTTCTTTAATCCTTTGGAAAACAGCTGTTAGTTAGTCAATATACATAAAGAAGGTAAAGGGGGTAAATAGTTTTGTGAGCTAACCACTTTCACTGTCAAACTATTTTTTTTTTAAATGAAGTCAAACAAATATACCTTTGGGCAGATAATATGTAACAAAAATCTCCAAATCTGCTCATACATCATCTTGTAAATTTGCTTTGTTAGGGTCAGGGTCACTGGACCTGTCTGACTGTAATAGATTACACAGCAATGTTGCCAAGATTCCAAAGCCAATGGCCTCTCTGAGATTCTCTGTCCCTCGGGTATTTATATATTACTATGAAGTTTTCCTTTAAAGGTTAAAGTGATCCAACTCGCCTAAGCAACAAAGGGTACTATTTGTCAAAAATGAACAGGCAGTAATTTCCTGGAAAATATTGCTATTTCTATTTGCTATGTACAACCCCATCGTGAAGCTTTTGGGAGTCTTCCTGAAGGGCTGGCACAAGGGAATGGCGAGCCCTTGTCTTAGCAGTGACATCACCAGATATGGACCCTAGTCCTAAGCAGTGATGTCATCAAACCCATCAGCGTGGCAATACCCAGGTCTCTGGCAAAGCCAGACCCTACATCTGCTGCCTGGCCTTGGAGCAACATTCACACACACACACACACACACACACACACACACACACACACACACACACACTGCATACTTGAACTTCCTATCACAAAGTCACCACACAATAGTTTTCTCTGCCATGACCTGCAAAGCCTGAGGGTTTCCTCAGATCTTGGATTAGTGGAACACAAATCCCTACAAGATGTTCCCTCAAGTGAGCTCATTCCAGAGGCAAGAGTGGATGATGTGAGATCCTGGCATTCTCCAAACACAGGAGTCAGGCTACAGTCCTGGCGCTGGTTCCTTCCCTGTTCTTCTGTGTTAATCTCGCCTCCCACTCCCCATATTGCCTTTGATTATGAAAACTGAGCCTTCTGTCATCCGCTTTTGTTCCCCAATTCCCAACTCCAACCCAGAAGCCTTAGGCAGACTTTGAACTCTGCCTGCTCAAAGATGTCGGACCCCATGGATCTGTACTACCACCTGTTCCCAACCTTTCTCTCACAAAACGTGACATAGGTGTTCAGAACATCACCTGAACCCAGCAAATACTTCCACCAGAACCTGGGTTTCCCATTTCCCAAGCCAAAGGTGCCCTCAAACTTTATCTGAAACACATCTTCTAATCCTGAAAAATAAAGCCACCTACATAATAGTGATGTGTAAATGTCCTTTATCCCATTTGCACGTGTGCTCAGATATAGTCCATGTAACCACACTACCCTTTGCCAACACCAGTTTCTATTAATGAAGTTAAAAAAACCCCTCAAATTCCTGAAATAAGAAATTCAGTTCCTATGGGGGAAAAAAAGAATATTTAAGAATGTCTACAGACCCAAAATCATAAAGGAAAAAGAAGTGCAGCATGCCAAAGGAAGGACTTGGCACACAAACCATGATAGTAGTGAACTAGTGCGATTCTGTGCTTGGCCCTCCGAGCAGCATCATTTAATCCCTGGCATTGTTAAACCCCTCTGTCTACTCACAAAACGTTTCGTTTGAGTCCTGTATATAAATGACCTGAAAGTTGCCAAGATTGTTTATCTCGCTAGTTTTAAAAAACAATACATATCTGTCATACTCCTTTTTGTTAACATGACTCTAAGCAGAGTCATCTGTGAGGATGGATCTCAAATGAGAAAATGCCTCCATTAGATTGACCTATGGGCAAGCCTGTGTGGCATTTTCTTGATCAATAACTGATGTGGGAGGGCCCAGCCTGTGGTGGGTGGTCCCACCCCCGGGGAAGGTGGTCCTGCATTGAGTAAGAGCAGCCTGAGCAAGCCAGGAGAAAGATGCTGGTAAACATTGTTCCTCCATGATCTCTGCATCAGGTCCTGCCGCCAACTTCCTGCCTTGAGTTCCTGCCCCGGCTTCCCTCAATGATGAACTGTGTAGTTTAAAAGAAATAAACTCTTTTTTTTCCTCCTAGGTTTTTTGTTTTGTTTTTTGGTCAATGCTTATCATGGTATTAGGAAGCAAATTAGATGCTGAGCTGGGACTGAAATGAAATTCTGGTAGAAAACAACCTTTCTGTCATCAAAATATACCTTGTTTATTGAAACTAGAAATTGAAGATTCACAGTTGATAAACCTGAGTACAACATATCTCTTACAAAATTAATTCTAAACTAATAAAACACCAACATTTCTCAAATATCTATACACACAATGTCTTATGTGAACTTTACTATGTAAGTGGACATGATATCTGAAGGATGAGTTTATAAATAGTAAGATGTCCCTCTGCCCCATTGGCCTCCTTTCTCCTTCTTTATGAACATAGTCTCCCAAAGAGCCAGGCAGAGAATGAAGCAGAACATTGCTTTGGTGGATGCTGGTGGGCTCTTTTGGCTCACCTATGGAAGTTACCTGGTTGTTTTTTCCTTTGACTTTATAGCAATTGACAAATAACATAGGGCTGATTTTGTAGATTCAATATAATCTCATAGGAAGTGGCACTATTAGGGGATGAGGCCAGTTATATTAAAACTACCACACCTAGTGACCAAGACCTCAGGGAAAGATGGGGATAGATTCATAATTATACAGGCCAAAGCTTGGGATCAAATTGGCATCTCAAAAGATCCAAGGAGTTGCACATAAACAATGCCCAGGGACTGTCCGTGTATATTGTATATATCGACTCACAGTGACTAAGTGGTTTATCCAAGTTCACACTGTTAGAAAGAATAAGACAAAGACAGGGATCTTAAACGTTCATTTGCTAAATTTATATGCATATATCTGAAGATGATTTTTCCTCACTAGATAATGTGAGCTAAGTCTTGCTATAGTTCACCACCATGACACTGACTGAGGAAGCTCTTCAGTGGGCATCTATTATGGGAACTCAGAAGAGGACCAAGCAAAATAAATTATCAGCGGGGCGGGAGAAGTAGAGGGGTGGGCAGATGCTTGTCACAGCAAGGCTTACAAACCAGAGGTCACAATGACAGTAACGACTTATTGGGTAAGGAAACAGAGCCAGGCAAGCATATGCATTATTCAAACTGAACCCCAGCTCTCCTAACTAGGAAATCCAGATGAGTGGGAATTAGGCATATTGAAGAATTTTTCAGAATAAATAATGGGGACCCTGGAGGCTTATGCCTCTGGTTCTTATCTCTCATTTGCATGCTCAAGCACCTGTGAGTGTTATGGCATCTAGAGTGTGCACTCATGTGCTTTATAGGAAAAGAGAGGTAAAAAGATTTAAAACTGTGGATAACACCACAAACTGGGTGTGGCACTAAGTGGCCATAAATGTTAGGGAATAGTTTCCTTATCAAAGATTAATAGGAATTAAATGTTGGAAGGAGGGCTGGCTTTCTTTTCCACCAATAGACACGAGGGTGCAAGTCAATTCACCACACGTAGAATTAAGAATTTTTCAACAGGCACACCATAGTTTACAGAGTTGAGAATTCTAGTTTCTGGTTGAATTGGGCCCTAAAAAGAAATCTCTCTCATTTATATTTAGGTACCAACTTGGAGAGAACCCACTCTGCGAGGCTCCTTCCTTCTGTATCATGTAAAATACTAATTTTAAAGCTAAACTACCTTGTATACATCACTTTTCGTTTCTTTTAAAAAAATCTCCTGTTGTGTCAAGGATGAAACCAAAATCTCCCAGGCCCTCACATGCATGTTTCTGAGCACACATTTTTATATTTCTAAACATGGTATTTGATATAGCTTTATCATTGATTTAACTAATTCTTGTAATAGAACTCACGAAAGATCAAAAGAACTTAATATTTATCATGGGTTTTATAGTAGAAATCCCACCGCACTACACAAATAGGGATGTCACTGTAATGGCTTGAAATGAACTTTTAACTGTGGAAACCCTGGGAATCAGGAGGAAGTCTCAGATTCTATCACGTGACACCTGAGGTTCCTTGGTTCTACAGCCCCAGAGGCTAAAATCTGTTGCTCCCATTGACACCTGTTCCGGAACCCAGTGCTGACCACAAATTATGACACCTCCAATTTTAGGAGGGTTCCGGGTCTCAGCAAGTCTGACTAATGGATCAGCAAAGAGAAGTCTATTTCTGGCTTTTCTCATCGGATGTGAGGGAAGGCATGCAAGCAGGCAGGGAATTTCAGAGTCATGCCCAGTCATGTGGAAGGGATTGTCCTCAGGGCAGAGTTTAACAACGTGATCAGGCTATAAAGGATTATGAATGAGGTCCTGGGGCTAGCAAACTGGACACAGATTCTTTAGGGAGAGGGAGACAGGACAGGTCCTGATAATTCCCCGGAAGCAGAGCTTTCTTGGGTTGGTTCAGTGTTCCCAGATTAGAGTTCTCACTGTCCTTGAAATGAGTCTCTGCTCTGATTTGTGATTAACCAAGCGAGCCAGGGGCTTCCTGCCTCACAGTATATTCCAGCTTTTAGACAGTGTTGGGGACACTCTGTTTGCTGAGCACTGGGGGCAGCATGACAATGTAGGCCCAAATGATACATGGAGAAATGCATGTCTCACTGTTATAAATGTTAAAGTAATTCATTGAAGAACCGAGCTTCAGTGAACTCAGTGGGGGATAGGAGAAAAATAAAAGCACAAAATAAAAAATAAATAAAAATTTTTAAAAAAGAAGAAAGAATACAATAGGGAACCGGGCAGAGAATCCAGTAGAATTTGGACCTATTTGGAAACTGAAAAGTCTCAAAGGATGAAGTTCTCGCTCTCATCATCCCATGCTCCCTCAGCACCAACTGGCAGGAGGGGTAACCTCACTGTCCTGAGTCCTTTCCAGCTGGAGTTCCTGGCTGGGAGAAAGGAAGAAGCAGAGAGAGGAACAGACAAAGCTTTCATCAGGCCCTGGGCTTGCCTAACCAATAGAAAGAGCTATCTACACCAATGCCTGTTCATGTGAACCCAAACATTAAGCCTCAGTTAAGAGTGTGGCTAGCAAAATAACAAAGGTAGGTCCAGACTGTATAAACCCATTCAATTCGAAAACTTAGATTGTATTCCAACCCACCTGCCATCAATATTTTGTTCTTTAAAGTATCGCTCAGAGACCTTAGTGTGGGAAAGGGGACTTGAAGGAAAAGTTGGAGTAGACAAGAATGAGCAGAGATAGAGGAGGTGGGGGAGGAATACACTATATACATGTATGAAATGCTCAATAAGTCTAATTTAAAAACCCTCTGACCCAAAGACTCTTATAAGGAGAAATGATATAATAAGATATTGTAAAAGAAACTAATTTTAAAACTGCTTCCTGGAGGCTGGAGGCATGGCTCAGCAGATAAGAACTTGGGCAGCTCTTCCAGAAGTCCTGAGTTCAATTCCCAGCAACCACATGGTGACTCAGAGCCATCTATAATAGGATCTGATGCTTTCTTCTGGCATGCAGATAGAGAACCATAAATGTAAAATAAATAAATCTAAAAAAACTTAAAAAATGTTTCTTGAAATTTTCATGGAAATATAAAGAAACAAGTGCTCCCAAACAAACTCTCTATAGCATGTACAAGTAAAACCTTCAGGAGATTCTTTTTAAATTACATTCTATTTATTTTTTAAAGACATTTTGTAGCTGTCAGTGGTCTCCTTGCTTTACCATGGGAGTTCCAGGGATTAAATTTAGATCATTAGGTTGGGTAGAAAGGGCCTTTACTGGCTGACACCAAATGACAACTTAATTTCTTCAAATGACACCTTAATTCCTAGATGTTATAAGCATTGGTCTATGCTGCTTAATGAGGAGACCCTTCAGAGACAGTATCCCCAGGCCATGCTGTCATACAGTCATCAGAGTTCAGGTGCATCACTGTGTAGAGAACATAGGCCACTACACTATTATATGGTACATGTCATTATGGATAGAGCTTAGAGCTAACCAAAACGTCATGCACCACATGGCTGCATTCATATCGCAATAAAACTAGTAAAACATCTGCTGGTTTTGCTTAAGGCTGACTTATTCAAGTAGCCAAGGGTATTGCTTTCCAATTGGAATTGTGAATAGTTAGGGGTAAAAAGAAACTAAAATAGTGGCACTGGGGTGGTGACTCAGCAGTGAAGGGTACTGGCTTCTCCTCTAGAGGACCCAAGGACAGTGCAGCAGGCAGCTCCCAGCAGCCTTTAATCCCAGTGTCAGGGGATCCCATATGCTCATGTGGCCTCCATGAGTATCTGCACACATGTACACACATACATAGAAAATAAAAGCTATGCTTGAACCTTGATAGGGAAAATAAACCAACTAATGGGAAACCTACATTCAAAGGAATGAAAGATGTGTGAATAGAAATTTTTGGAAAGGTTCTGCCTGTGTCTGGCTGTGGGGAAAGGCCGAAACGAAAAACAAAATCTCCTGGATGGAATGTCTGTGCGTGCAGAGACTGACAGGGCAGCTGTGTGGAGACTGGAATTTTGTAGGTTCAGAGGCTCATTATCGCCTCTGGAATAGCCATTCTTTGCCCTACTCTGTATCTCAGGCTGGAGAGATAGCTCAGAGGTAAAGAGCACTGGCTGCTCTTCCAAAGGACCCAGGTTCAATTCCCAGCACCCATGTGGCAGCTCACAGTTGCAGGGGATCCAACACCCTCACACAGACACATATGAAGACAAAACACCATACACATAAAAAAGATAAATCACTAAAAAATTAAAATATAAAATAAGACCTCTTAGAAGCTATTAACTTAGCAGAATAGCTTCTACCAATCCAAGACCTGAGAATGTCATCAGAGAGCATCTTGGGCCTATAAAATAGTTCCTTATCTTGCTGTACCAGGCTCTCTGGTGTATTCACCAATGCATTTTAAAGTTGCCTTGATTTGTCATTTTCTTTGTTCTGTAAAACTATAAAAACCCTGTAACACTGTTTCCACATTGGAAATGGACTTTACATAACCCAGTTCTGTGTTCCTGGGTCATGGTCACTCGGAATGGCTCCAAAATAAACTATTTCTTATTCCCTTTAGGATGAGAACCGTGTTCTTTTTTCCACATTGACAGGTATCAACTGAGCTTTTTTCATCCTGACATACTTAGAATATCTAGTATCTTGTATGTTATCTATAATCATCCTATTTAGTTTATTGTGTGTGGTAGGGATCAAGAAAGCTATTTATAAAATAAATTTGGAACATAGCATACTGAACAGCCATCAGATGCAAACTGCATCTCGTTTTTTGCTACAGTGTCATCAAAGCAGAGGTACAGTCTAATTCTAGGAAAGAATAAACAAAAGGAGACAGAAGACACGAAGTCGGATCCACAACAGAGCAAGACACTGACAAAGATTTGACACACCAGCTGACAGTGGTACTCAGTATCAGTACCTGAGGGATTCACAGAGTACTTAGCAAAGTACTTATCCCTAGACCTTGGCTCAGAAATGCCAACTCCCTAGAAATGGGTCTTTACAAATAAACACCCCACATCCTTCTTACACTCTTCATTCATGAATTTGGAATTCCTGGGCATCCGAGGAAAAAATGTTACACTCATAAACAGAATTCAGTTTCAGTGCTTTTCCTATTAAACTCAAAGTCAAATACAGGAAAAAGAGGCCTGGGAAGAGCAGAAAACTGAAGATTGCTTTTGGAATGTTCAATTGTAGGAGACAGGTACCATCTGGATAACCCGTCCATATCAGTTAATTAGTTTTCTTGAAGTAATTCAATTTAAGATAATCCCTAAAGGCAAGTTTTCCCTCACTTCAGAGTATAACTGCTCAGGCCAGGCATGGTGAAGCAGGCTTGTAAGGCCAACATTTAGGAGGTTGAGACAAACAGACTTTGAGTCCAAGGCTAGCCTGGACTATAGAGTAAGACTGTCTCATGAAACAACAAAGTATAAACATTTAGACACATTCACAGGTGCCCTAAAAGAGGAACAAGAAGAGCCACCTCTGTCACATAGTGCAGATAAAAGTGGGCACAAAAAGATCCCCAAAAGGGAAAAGCTATGCATGATGGTGGCACACCCCTTTGATCTCTGTAGGCAGAGGCAGGTGGATCTCTGGGTTGGAAGCTAAAGAGGGCTATGTAGTGAGACCCTACCTCCAAAAACCAAAATAACACTGAGAAGTATTTTAGTTGTGTTTACAAGCTTACGCCAAAAATTCACACATCATACAGTTTGCTTACTTCATACAATTCTAGTATATTTTAGAGATGTGAAACACTCATCACAATTTTAAGAATTTCTTTAGTCCATAAAGTCTCATTCTTGTTAGCATTAGTAATCATTACCAGTTCTCTTGACTCCTGAGCCTAGGTGACTATGAATCCTCTTTTTAATATTTGCCTTCTTGTGTGGCTGGCTTTTTTCTCTTAGTGCGATGTTTTTGAGGTTGATCGACTTCTGAGCGCATCAATACTTCATTCCTTTTGCTCACCACAGAGTGTATTTATCAGTTGTGTTTTAAAAAGAAGACTATAAAAACCCTCACTTCTTCCCCTTGTCAGACAAATGCAGTATGTGGTGGAGGCTGTTAGTCATTTAAATACAAACGACTGATTTTTCTTCGATATATGATTTTGACCTTGATAGTTTTTGCTTTTATCTATGAAGACTCCAAACAGAAATGAATATCATGTGTTATTTCTTATACTGAGGAAATAAAGGTAATAGTTCATTCCAGGCAATCTTAATACTTTATAAGCAGCCACTTTAGAAATAAATGGCAATTTCAGCAATGTCCACACTCCAGAATACCATAGTCCTTAGATGATAAACAACATGAACACAAATAACAGAGCCCGAGTCCAAAACCTGAAACACCCAAGAGTGGATCAGAATTTCAGAGGCAATTTTACAATAAGCTTTGGTGCTCTGTATCAAACACACACATTTCCTAGCCCTACTTCATTCCTCATGGAGCTGGGCAGAATAAAGCAATGTGACCTTGACAAGATGCTTGTTAGGAATCTCACCATCCCCTCTCTTCAATTCTTCCCTCCCAGGAATCACTCCCTACTTGTCCTCTGACAAGGTCACTTCTGGTGACTTTCCTTATGTTGGTCAGAGTCTGTGGGCACAGCCCTAGCTTGGAGGCAGCAGCTGAGCACAGATCTCTGTGTCCTGCTGTATCACTCTGTCACACAAGGCATGGCCATCCCCTCCGAAAGCATGAGGTAGGTTCTCAGAGTCTCATCTAGATCAGCATTCACTAAGAACTTGTTGGCACAGACTCAGGGTTTTCCCCAGTCCTACTCAACCAGAAACTCTGGGATGAGGTCCAGAAAAATCTGTTTGAACATGGAGCATTCTTTGGATGCAGGAAACATCTTGGCAATCACAGCTCTACAACTTCCTCTGGCCTTCTAAACCTCCTCCACCCTCACCTTGGGCTGTTGTCCTAGCTTCCCAAATCTGATTATAAAAAAAAGTCCCACCCAGAGGCTTGTGCTCACTCTGAACACAGTCTCTAGCCCTTTCCCACTCTCACCTGCATTCCGTGCTGGGTCACATCCCATCTGAAGCTGTTCCCCCCTAAGATGAATCTACCATTTATCACTTTGCTTCACTTCTTCTGACTTTTTATTCTGTACTTTCTATCTCCTGTTATTAGCCTATAGATTGTTATTGTTCCATCTTAAAAAAAGATTCCTACTACAGAGACATCTAAACAATGATGCCTACAGCTGTTTTGCTCACACCAAGGAAATGGAATCAGCCTAAATATCTGCTGAGGATGGAAAAAAAAAAAAAAAGAAAATGTGGCACAAATACACAATGGAATTTCATTCAGCCATTAAAAAGAACTGAATTATGAGCTTTGCAGAAAGATTATGAGCTAGAAAATATTATATTAAATGAGGTAACCCAGGCTCACAAAGACAACTACTATGCTACAACTACCCTTTCATACATATATTCTAGCTTCTAATTTTTATAAATATGCATTTATGTGAGAGTGAGTGTGTGTAGGGGCTGGAAAAGCAGAAAGGATTTCATGGGAAGGATAGATGGGTTTTATTGAAAATGGAGAGGGAAGGAGAGTGGAATGTGTGTGATATAAAAGTGGGGATACTCGGGGTGAAGGGCACAAGTGGGGGTGGATGCAGGGAGATGAGCTAGAGGGGAAGGATTGTCGATCAAAACTTGGCATATATAAAAAGAAGGAAACCGGGGCTGGAGAGATGGCTCAGCGGTTAAGAGCACCGTCTGCTCTTCCAGAGGACCCGGGTTCGATTCCCAGAACCCATATGGCAGCTAACAACTGTCTGTAGTTCCAGTTCCAGGCAAACACCAAGGCAAATAAATAAATAAATAAATAAAGTTTTTTTTTTTTTTTTTAAAAAAAGAAGGAAACCCACTACTGTGTACATGGAAATTTTAAGTTTTAAAAGAATTTAAACAGGAGCTGAAGAGATGGCTGAGCAGTTAAGAGCACTTGATGTTTTTGCAGAGGACCTAAGTTCAGTTCCCTGAGCCCACATGTCAGTTTATAACCATCCATAATGTCAATTCTAAGGGATCTGATGTCTTTTCCTGGCCTCTTCAGGCACCAGGCAGACACGTAATTCACATATACACATGCAGGCAAGATACTCACACACATAAAATAAGTAAAACTGAAAAGGTTACTTTGAAAAGATTCCTTTTGCCTCCATGTTCTTTGTTAGATAACGTCATCTTTTTAAATTGAGATCTGACTGGCATCAGATAAAATAGATTTTAAGTGGTCCAGTTAATGGTAATCAAAATGTCACCTGGCATAAAACAGAGAGCATTACCAGCTGATGTCCCTGTCTGCCTCTTTCCAGTCAATTTCATCTCACACATTCAGGCCCTCACCTATCTGGATGATAGAACCAAGACCAATTGAGGCAGCCCTCCAGATTTAAGAAACATAGGTATCGAGTATTCTACAATGTCTCCCACTGTAACTCAATATAATGCACTGGGCACTGATGTTCTTTTAGGGTATTGGTTGTGATTTCTTGGCACCTTTATTGCTGAGTAGTGTTGTCTGGTCAAACTACACAGCATTTATTCATTTGTTTGTTGATGGATATTGGATGAGTTCCAATTATTTAAATATTATGACTGAGGATGCAATGAACATCTGACGGGGAAATGTTTTGTAAACTGACTTATTTGATGGAAGAAAGGTAAGAGGAAGGAAGGAAGGAAAAAAGGAAGAGGGAAGAAAGAAAGAAAGAAAGAAAGAAAGAAAGAAAGAAAGAAAGAAAGGAATAAAGAAAAATAAGGTTACACCATGAGGATGAACCTGAATGGGTTATCCTTTGTTCCTAAATCTTAGACCCAGAAAAATGCAAGAGGAGCCTCTTCCCCAGATAGCAGACTGTGGGAATCATTCAATTAACACAAAGAATGTGAAACTAAGTCTTGAAAACATTCAAGAGAAACAAAAGACTCCCTTATCTGTAAATACTCAGAATGACACTTCCCAACCCAAACCATGTACCTACTGTGAATCCTACAGGATCTGTGGAGGAAAAGCTATCTTCAAACAGCTATTGGCTTAAACTTGAACTTGGATACAACCTGTAAGCATGACTAAAAGTGTGACCAAGGCACCACACTGCCCAGAAGAGACCACCAAGGATGGTGTCATGGTAAGTCATGGTGCCTAAGAGCAGGGACCTAAGTTGCATGGGTCAAATTCCAGCTTCATTCATTACTGTCATTGAGGACTCTCCTCCTGGGCCTTAACGTCCTCATCTATACATTAGGAATATTGCAGTGCCCACACTCCAGAGTATGGTGCCTATCTTACCATGAGTATGACATTGTCTGGCACTACATGATAGTGACCACTCATGTGTCAAATCATCAAACATAGTGCTTTGGAACAGAGAACGGAAGCACCTTGAGATCCCTAAAATGCCATCACAACAGTGTTGTGACATAGAAGATAAGGACCTCTCACAGGATGGGCAAAGGTGGGATAGAAACCACATGGCCTGGTTAGAGCAAAATCAGAAGTGAAGGTCACCACAGCAAACATTTCAAAGGAGACTGAGAAAGACTGCAGACAAGTGACAGAGGTCCTCTTGCATCATGGAAATGCTTATGACAAGCACACATAGCTTTGGAAGGTTTACTTAGTGAAGGTGAAGAAGAAATTGCAAGGGAAGTGAAACATGGTAGAGAGATAGAATGTTGTTTTACTCTCTTGAGGGGGGCGCGACACTCAGCTCCCAAATAAATCACACATGGAAGTTTATTCTTAGTTTTAAAATGCCCGGCCTTATCTTGGCTTATTTCTAGCCAGCTTTCCTTAACTTAAATTATTCTGCCTACATTTTGCCTCTGGGCTTTTCTCGTTCTCTTATGTCTATAAATCTTACTCTTACTCTATGGCTTACTGTGTAGCTGGAAGGCTGGTCCCTTGCATTCTCCTCCTTTTCTGGCTATTTCTTCCTCCCAGATTTCTCTTTCTATATATTCTCTCTGCCAGCCCAGCCTGTCCTTTCCTCTGCCTCGCTATTGGCTGTTCAGCTCTTTATTAGACCATCAGGTGTTTTAGACAGGCACAGTAACACAGCTTCATAGAGTTATACAGATACAACATAAACAAAAGTAACATCTGAAAATAATATTCCCCAACAACAGAGCAGTTAGAAGCCACCAGAAGAAACTCAAGCCCACAATGACAGTGACAAGTACAATGAGAAAAGAATAAAAGAAGCATGGGGACCGCTCAACTATGAAGGCAGCTCTTGAGGCTTTAAAATTTTTAGGTAAAGATATTAAACTCCTCTTGGGCCCTGAGTTTGAGACTTGGTTGGCAGTCTGGAACTTTCCAGGGAGAAATGGAAATGCAGCTATGAAATTCTACAGAAAACAAAGGAAACTAACTGGACAGGTCACACATGACAGTGAGATGTGATTAAATCACCCACCCAGCATGTGCAGAGTTCCAAACAGTCTTCGGGAGTCTCAGAATGATCAAGTTCATGGCGCCAGACAGAGGATGTCAAAGCACCTGCCTCATGTCTACTCCTTACTCCATCTTATCAGAACCCAACAAAGGTGGCATTTCATTTCCTCTGCTTCTAATCACCAGGAGCCTTAGATGCTGCCAAAAGGCAGTGGCTGATGAGACTTCTGGGGAGACCTCTTTGTTTACAAAGTGTGGGAGTGTCCTGAAGATGCTAAACCAATGTCCAGAGCCGATCCAAGGCCATAGATGAGATCATAATGATCTTTAGTATGTAAAGCAGTCTGAATAAGGGGCCCCCAGCACCTGGAGTAGTTGTTATAGCCTAAGAAAGAACATGCATAACAAAGAGGCTAGGAAATCATTAGACTAAAAATGAGAGAAGAATATTTTTGAAGACAAAAAAAAGCCTTTGGAATATGAAGATAAGTGTAAGAAAGACACCCACTGGTGAGTGTATTCATGCATACATTTGCCTTAGTTCGATTCTCTGTGGTTGTGATGAAACATTGAGAGGAGCCATGAATGGAGGAAAAGATTTCCTTTACATTATAGGTTATGGCCCATCATGGAGGAAGTCAGGGCAGGCTCTCAAATGGAAGAACATGAAGGCAAGAAGTGGAGTGGAGACTCAGGAACGATGCTTACTGACTCACTCAGTTAGCTCTCTTACATAGTTCAGGTGCATCTAAAGCCTAAAAGGTTGTATCGGTCATAGTGGCTGGGCCCTCCCTACCACATCAATCAATAATGAACAAAGTATCATGTGGTCTTGTCTACAGGCCTATCTGATGGGGGTGAATCCTAAGATAAGGCCCCCTCTTCCCAGGTTTTGTCTCAAGTTGACAAAAACAGACTAGACATTGGTCCTCGACCTTCCTGATGCTGCTACCCTTTAACCCAGTTCCTTATGTTGGGATGACCCCAACCATAAAATTATTTTTATTGCTACTTCATAACTGTAACTTTGCTACTGTTATAAATTGTAATGTGAATATCTGTGTTTTCAAATGGTCTTAGGTGACCTCTGGGAAAGGCTCACTTGATCCCTAAAGGGATCTCAACCACAAGGTTGAGAACTGCTAAGCTGGAACAATGTTAATTTATCTAAATTATTTTTTCTTTAAGATCTGTTTATTATGTACACATTATTCTGCCTGCATGCCTGAAGAGTACACCAGGTCTCATTACAGATAATTTTGAGCCACCATGTGATTGCTGAGAATTGAACTCAGGACCTGTGGAAGAGTAGCCAGTACTTTTAACCACTGAGCCATCTCTCCAGCCCCTAAACTCATTCTTCGTGCTGATAAATGTCACACTTCTCAACTTATGTGCTTGCTCTATCTACAGTTGTACTGAAAATTCATGATTAAGAATAATACATGCTTCCCATTCTCGCTCTTTCCTCCGCCCTGATGCTTAGTGTCTGGTTTACAGAGGACAGATGTTTTAAATGAGTGAAACGTGTCCCTAACAATGTAAAATTATTTTATTTATGGCCATATTAGAAAAGGTTGAAGCAATCCATTTTTAATTAATAATCAATTCATTGCGGGTGGATGCACACATGTATACACATGTGCTCTACAAAGCATGAGGATAACTTTGGGAAGTCTTGTCTCTTCTCCAACTTGTGTGTTCCATAGATTAGACTCAGGTCAGCAGCCTTAGTGGTAATCATCCTTACCTCCTGAGCTACCTCGTCAGCTGTGAAGGTTCTATTTGTTAGTTATTCTGAAACATGCTCTCATTTGTATTCAATAAACATACACCTTATGACACAGGAAGCTCCACAATTTCCTGTGAGCATAATTTTTTAAGTGCTACTGCATAAAACTATAACCATGGATGGCATAGGGATTGGATGCTGTATTTGACCCTAAGGCAGGTGATGGCTTTTTAAAATTATTCAAAGGCATCATAACGGAATAAGGTGGATTCCAGCTGGATTAGCAAGGATTTTCTGTCTAGACACCTGTATCATTGCAACAAAGCCCAAGAATCCTAACAATGCATTTTCCAAGAAAGTAAACGGAAATGTGCAAATCCTTGTTGTTCATTCTTTGTAAAGGATAGACCCCTCATCACCCCCACAAAAAGTGCCCATGAAGTCACAAGGTTCAGGCCAGTGGCAAACATCAACACTACAGGAGTGCGGAATGACAGGGTACTACTAAGGTCCCCTTCTGTGTTTACCAAAGCAAAACCTTTGTGTCCATGTCCTCCAAGCTAAACTTGGCTATGATATTCAGGCTTATGCTCATTATTCTAGAAGCTTTCAGTTTATGGCAGGAGTGGTGCCATCGCCAGGGAAATGTGGAAAGAGGATTCTAAAGCTCCACACAGCTGCATGCTGAGAAGATAACAAAGGTGCTTGGCAAACACATGACTTTCAGAAGCAACTTCTACAACATCCTCCATTTGCCTCCTGGGATATGTGCACTGAGATAGACCAGGGGCCTGTGTTTCTCACTAGAGGGGCTCTGAGTTCCAGTGCCCTGAAAATCTTCCCAGCATGAACATGGGGCTCCTGCTAAGGCCACTGATGCAGTCACTCTCAGGTCTGGTAAAGATGATGTGGGGTCTGTCTTCCATTCTGCTGTAACATTTCAGATGGCTCAAATAGGAAACCCTATAATCGTGTTAAAAACTACAGCATAAAGGATAGGAGGGAAGTTTTTTTAAAAAAAGAAAATACACCTGCAATTATATTAATTACACCATGAAATGGGACATATAAGAAGCCCAAACACAGTTGAGCTTCCAGCATGGAGGTAACACTTATTTGTGAATTCCTCAGAACCCCCAAAGGCTTGTCTTCAATAATTAACTTGCAAATCCCTTTTCCAAAAGACATTTCATAGGTGTACTTATTGCTGCTGTCATCAATTTAGGGACAATTCCCTGTGCCTAGGTTTCTTTTTTTCTTTTTCATTTTTGCTCTCTAATTTCAAGAACAGCAACACTGCTCGCTGCTAATTTGTATTTTCAGGGCCAACAGCAACTGGTTTGTCAGGGAGTTTATTGTGGAATGAATGAAGGAAGGAAGGTAGAATAGCTTTCTGCTCCTGCTCAGGGTGTTACTGGGGAGGGGCAGTAGAATAACACCAGCATTCAGTCCGGAACTTCACCTGCTGTAGTCACCTTGTCACTAATGGAGCCCAGGAATTCCCAAGATAAAGTCCCAGGCAGTATCTCCTAGCTCAGATTGGTACTAGGGCATAATATGGGCATTGCTGGAGTGTGACCTCCCACCAAGGGTTCACACGAAGCAGTTTTATCTCTACTTGAAGGTGATTGAGGAGTAGGTTGGGATAAGGAGTGGATTGGGAGTGGGTAGAGCCCAAAGGATCAAATATGGGTGGCTTTTTTAAAGAAGGAAAAAAGAACAGAATACACAGATATGCATGGTCCCTGTCTCTTGACATGTAAAGTCAAGAAGAATTATGGGGCCCTGCTTGTAAAAAGACAGCACCAGACACAGCATGTTGATCTCCCTTTTCAAGAACTAGGAATCAGGCTAAATCTTTTCTTTATAAAACATCTTAAGTATTTCATCATGGTAATAATAAATGAACTAATACAGAACGTAAAAATTTTCATTGTATTAAGTCTACATAATCAGACTGTAGAATTCAAGATAGCAGAATTGTGAATGAAGCCCTTCTTGATATTTGGAATGATTGATTGAGTCCAAGCAACTGAAGAAAACTTTAAAAAAAATTATTGCTAAGACAAGTAGAGAAAATTAAATCCATTCTTCCCATTTTTATATATATTTTAATTTTTCTCATAATTAAAAACCTACAGCTTATTTCATCTCTGGGGAAATCTAATCTTCTTACTATTCTGCAAAATGACTACAAGACGAAAAATCCTTGATATTAACAGTAGCTTTCCCTTTTATTATTATGGCTCAATTTATTCAACTTTAATTACTTTAAAGGCAGGAGCACCTTCTGTCCAAGATAAGAGACACAGTTGCCTCCCATTTGGTACTCCTTCTGCAGCCCTTGCATTTAAAAACTTATTAGCTCATCCTAATATACAAAGTAGAAAGTCATGGGCAATGCCAGGTGGGGAAAAGCCTTAGCGCAGAGGCAGTTTAAGGGCAGATAATGGAGAGGGCTCGAGTCTCCCAGTCCCATCCACCTTTGCAATCATATTTCTGTCTTTTTTATAATTTACCAAAATCTAGACCAGCAGTACTGTTTAGTCCTGAGAGGAACAAGGTTCAGGAAGAATTCATTCTTTTTTTGATACAACATAAACTTAAAAAACCTAATACTAATTAAAAACAAAAAAAGCTACTGCCCAAGTAGTTATACTAAAAATGTGTCTGACTCAAGTCTCCCACAAAGACGTGTGCCTGTGGTTGTACTAGTGCATACTTAATTATATCATAAGAGCCTTAATTCCCAAAGTCATCAGTAGAAAATGCATAAGCTACAGTTCTGGAAAGTCATGCATTCACAGTTTTCTCCTCTGAGCTGATAAGAATGTACAAAGCAAAATGCTGAATGCCACTCTGCCTGGCCTTGTTACTATGCTGAGGTCCTCATACTGAGGCTGCTGGGCATGGCTCTGCTAAGCCATGCTCACAGGGTCTTTTGAATAGCCATAGCCACATACCAAAGAAGTCATTTGATCTGCACAGCAGCCTTCCACTTTAAGCCAGGCTCTCTGGTCCCCTCCACAACCTTAACCAGCTACTAGAAGATGTTCTTTGCTAAAGTTTGAAATGTGAGTTATTAAATGATAAATCCCAAGTGCTACATGCATCAATGAAGGTACAACAAGCTCAGAAGAACAGAACGGTCTCCATAAATCATCCATCAAAGTTCACCCCAGCATCTCTCCAAACACAGTGCGTTCAGCATCTCAGAGAAAGGAAATATTTTTAGAGGGTCTCCCCCCGCAATTGTGGCTTTCCCTGTAGGAGCATCCATTATCACTGCCAGACTCCTGACAATCCACCCACAATACTTGTCTCTAAATTGCTCTCTGCCTCTCTTCCCCCAGTGCTCTGTCCTAAATTGCTCCCTCCAATTTTCACCTCCCCATCTCCAGACCATTTCTCCTCTCTGTCCTTCAATCAGAGGGCAGATGGAACTTTTCATGTGGGACTACAACAATGCTCTTCACATCCTCAGAAGCTCTTGCAGCCCAAAGAGTTTAATAAAACCAAACAAACCTGCAACCAGGGAGGCAGTTTCTTTGCGATGTGCACGTGTCAAAGAGACTCAACACTGAGCACTACTGGTTCTTAAAAGAGAATGCTTTGAAGTCAACTTGCACATTTGTTGTCTATCCATTTAAAAAAACATGTGTGGCCTATGTACATATATGTGTGTGAGTGTGTAGGTCAATGTATCTGTGGAGTTCAGAGAACAATGTGGTGTGCTCTGTTCTGTCATTCTCCACCTTACTTCCTTGGGACAGCATCTTTCACTGGATCTGGAGCTAGACTGGCATCCAAAGAGCTCCAGAGAGTTCCCTTTCTCCACTCATCAGACAGCATACTTGTTAGAGTAGCCACACCCAGCCATTTATGTGAATGTTCAAGAGTCAAAGTGAGATCTTCATGTTTGGGCCACAGGCACTCTTGTCTATGCAGGCATCAATCCAACCCCATTTGAAAAACTCAGGGTAAAATCTCAAAGCCCTGATTCTGTCAGTTAGACTGTCATCTGCACACTTACCATGGAATGTCATCAAAACTCCAAGCAGTGAAATCTACATGCAATTACAACACCCAAGCTACAGGGGAAGATTTTGTAAGCACTTCACGGTAACTCAGTGATAGATTTTAATGGCTCTATACTTGTCACAGTAGATGGTTAATTGAAAGTCCAGCCACATTAGGGTCCTAATCACAGTGTATAAAGTGGCAGTTCTTTCACTTGCTGATCATTTCTTTGTTGTCACAAAGTGCCCATTAACACCGTCTTCCAGGACAATGCAGGGGAGAATAGAGTGAGGTGTGGTTGTGACTTCCAGAAACCTAGATGTATTCTTCCAGATTAATTGGTTATGGGAAAGAGGAATAGGGGAAGGAGTTGGGGAAAAATAATAATCAAAATAAATGTTATGAAATTCTTAAAGAATAAAAATATCTTCTTAAGGAATCAGAATATAAAAAGAACAGACCTTTAGACATTTCTCTTTGATATCTTTTAGAATCCTGTGGTAGACTGATTGCTATTTGTCAGCAAGATAGTCATCTGTGGTGCTTAGGAGACCAAGGAGCCTGACTAAGTCCTGTGATATCAAAGACTGAATGGAAACAGCCGACATCTTGGCCTGGGTTACAGTTTAACACGACAGAGAAAGAAGTCTGTGGTGATCTACTGAGCCAGTGTGTAGTCACAGAATTTTGAAGAGTAACCTTTGCCCATGTCATTCCTGCCCCGACATGCACCCACAAGGCAGACTTGACACCAAGTTTGCCCAAGTTATTCATCTCATTTTTCAAGTTAATCTTTTGTGAAGAGGCGACATATTCAGCAGCTGGCAGTCATGTCCACCAACCTCAAACTAGATTTCTGGGTTTAAAAGGAAAGAATGAGATAAGCATGATGGAGAAGTAAGAGTTTCAATCTGTGGATGGGCGAGGAAATGGGAAACAGAAAATGAATGAACTAGATACTTTGCGCAGCACAAACGACATATATGCAATGTGGTTTCGAGTCTGCTCAGATGCCCCACACATCCCTACAGTAAACACATAATAAGGTAGAAAGGGGTAAACCAAGGCAACAACAAAGACTCCTCCCAGGCAATGATGCTCCAGGATTTGTAGAATCTCCCACACAGAAGAAACTGGGATGGTTTTATAAGAGTTTTATTTCTTCTTTGAGAATTTCATGCACATAGACAATGAATTCTTTTATTATAGTCACTCCCCAACCCCCTGCCAAATTTAGCCTCAATCTTTTTCTATGCCCCTCTTACTTTTGTGGGTTTTATTTATTAATAACTCACTGAGTCAAATTAGTGATGCTACTATATACATGGGTGTGGGCTATCCACTAATGGTCAACAGACCAAGAACAACTTCCCTAAAGCAAACAAACGACAGTAACATCAACAACAACAAAAACCCAATAGTTCAATTCTTCTTCCCCAACATCAGTTGCTGATCGTAACTCAGCTATGGGTAGGGCAGGACCTCCTCAGCAGCTGAAGTTGCCTGGCCAAGATCAGGGCAGCTAGCATTCCAACGTGGATAGAGGTCCTGCAGGGTCTAGAAGACACCGATTAGCAGCATTCCTCCACATCCTCTCTTTCTTACAGTCAATCTTTGGATCTCTAAGTCACCACGGTCTGCATTTCTACACTGAGCTATAGACCATGTTTGTAAGAAGAACTGAGGGTTTTCCTTTGACATTGGTTCCACTTATTCATAATGCCACCATTCTCAATGATGTAGCCTGGTGTGCTGTGCTTATCTTATCCTTTTATTGGGCACAGATGACTATTCTGAATGATGCTATCTCCCTTGGATAATGCAAATAATTTAAAATTTCTGCCTTATGAGGCCTTATGCACTAAATTATGCAATGCATTGGCAGCAAAGAAAGGAACCATCAAATAACAAAAAGCCTGATGCCAAGCCTTCTTTTCCAACAAGTGGATCTTCTCCATGCTCAGGTCAACACATTCATGAGACCTTTGGATGCAGAGGCTGCCAGAGGCGGGCTGTGTGGAGAGGTCAGACGGTGCTAAATGGAGAAAGAGGGGAGGTCTGAGGAGAAGCTAAGGCAGGGTAGAGAAGATGGGGCTAAGATCTCAAGAGCTGTGCTCACACACCAGAGGGCAGGAGACTCCTCTTAAAGGGACATACTCTCTCTTGACATGTGACAGACCATGTTGTGGTTTCCTCATGTAAGGGACAATGCTTAGAAAATTAAACTTGGGTCTTTATTTTATTACTTCATTTTACTTTTTGGTGCTGCCGCTTGAAGTCAGTGTCTTGAGTATACTAGGAAAAGCACTTTAAGATAAATTTCAAACTCTTAAAATCAGTTCTTTATATGCAGACATAATAATTTTCTAAATGTCTATGTAATATACCAGCCTTGTTCAAAATTATATATACATATTTAACTTTTGGCCACCTGGATAATTGTTAGCTCAATGACAAAGCACTCTGAGCCAACAAGGATGAGCCATGGCTTCAGGAGCAGTTCACAAGGCCACAGACAGAGTATAAATTCAGACCCCTGACACAGACACTGACTTCTCATGGAACCAGATTCTATTAGCAAACAGGCATTAGTAAGAAGTCCTCTGTTCCAAGGCCATTATATAGCAGATATAGTGGGACTCCAGAGTCACACAGACCTGAGTCACATTCTGGATCTTTCTTCTGCTAGCAGGGTGACACTTGCTATCAGTGTTTACATCTGTAAACAGGAAGTGGCACTAACTTCATGATTCATTTGACTCACAGAGATATCTATGTTGAACTCTTGGCAGGATGTACAGCTTGAGAGAAAGTTCTCTGGGTAATATTTATACCTGCCATCATCATTATATACTCATTATAGAAAAGAGAAATTAATGACATATTCATATGTTGGTTTAATCACCAACATTCATGTTACATATGTAAATGTATATATACACATCTATTTTAATATATATGTGTATATACACAGACAATAAACAAACATGGTTGATTGTGCTTCTGTTGCTATTTTTTTATGTGATGATTAGAAAGCACATTTAAAAAGTTGCCAGTCATGGTGGTAACATGCGTATGGTCCCAGCACTTAGGATGCTGCTATAGAAGGGTGGTTATACGTTTAAGATCAGCCTAGACTATGTACCAAGACCTGTCACAAAAAAAAAAGTTTTAGAGGACTTTAGCATTTTAAAAAAATCTACTAAATTACATATTTATATTAGCTCAAGTAATCTAAGTATTAAAGGGAAGTAATCTAAGATGTAAGGGGATGTAATTATAGTGTAATATAAATGAATATATTTATCTGCTAGAACTTTTAATGATGTTCTTAATAAAAGGAGGTAACAGTAGATGTCATTAACAATAAACAGGAGAGATGACATTTCAAACAAAGGAGATGTCGTTTCCCAAGTGCCACAACTGTGGGAACCTTAAGGGAAGATGGTCTCGCTTGCCCTTCTAGGATGGGGTTTCTCAGCCTTCCTAATACTGCAGATCCTGAATTCAGTTCTTCCTGTTATGGTGACCTCCCAACCATAAGATTATTTTCATTGCTACTTCATAACTGTAATTTTGCTACTATTATGAGTCATAATGAAAATATTTGAGTTTTCTGGTAGTCTTGGGCAACCCCTTTCAAAGGGTCATTTGACCGCCAAAGGGTCAAGACACACAGGTTGAGAACCATTGTCCTAAACGTTTCACAAGGCCAAGGTCTATCACCATCACCACTCCAAAGATCTGGAAGACTGAGGCTTCTTAGAAAAGTAAGCAAATTTCTTGAGATCACACATGAAAGGTCAGCAATCTCCCTATACTTTCTGTTCACCAAAAGCAGTGGTTCTCAACGTGTAGATCTGACCTCTTTGGCAAACCACTATCTCCAGAAAGATTTACATTACAATTCAAAACAAGAACAAAATTACTGTTATGGAGTAGCAATGAAAATAATTTTATTGGAGGGTGCCACTCACAACATGAGGAATGTATTAAAGGGTCATGTCACAGTGTTAAGAAGGGTGAGAAGCACTGTTCTAAACACTGCACTTCCGGGCTTCAACATTATGCTGCCTGGAACCCATATTTGAAATGAACATGATGCTTTAACTAGTCCCAGTCTTGATGCTGTTGCCTCTAAACTTGCCCCTGTCTTCCATCCCAGGAAGCTGCAAATGGCCACATTCACATAGCTGCACTGATGGTTACCATGGCATTATGTCTTTTAGATCTCACATGTTCCTCCAAAATTCCTCATACCTCACATGCATTAGATCAACACTACTTGCTCCCAGGATGGCCAGAGCCCCAAGGACATTCCCTAGAGTTGTCATTCAACCAAGTGCAGGTACCCACTAAAATGACCAGCTTGGTTAGGTAACAGTCTAAAATGCATGTTTTAGGTGCATGCACATATAGTGTGAGAGTAGAGAGAGAATACTTGAAAGGAAGAAGTAGACAGTTGAGAGACAGAGAAGGGAAACAGAGAAGTGAGTGTGAACAAAGAACAATGAAATGCATGTGTGAGATGTCATAATGAAATATAATACTTTATATAGGAACCAAAAAGCTAATCTAAAACATCTGAAAATAATGACACTATGGGAAATACTTCTTTGCTTAAGTCAGAGGTAAAGTCATAATTTCTTCACAAAACAATAAGTGAATCACTAGGAAATAGTTACCCTGCAACTTGCATTAATGTGGGTACACACCTAAGTGTGTGACACACATGTAGAGAAAGTAAAACAAACTGTGTTGTACTTTCTTCCTAAATAATGTACTACCCTGATTCCACTTTAACATGCCCTTATAAGACAGCCCATCAGGATGCTAAGCTTGCTGCTTGCAGAGGACCCAGGTTCTGTTCCTGCTACTCACAACCACATGTGACTCCAGCTCCATGGATTGTGATGGCCTCCCTGGCCTTTGGGGATACTGCATGCATCTCATGTCCATACAGACAAGTAGGCGCGTGTGTACACCCACACCCCCACTCCCACCCCACCCACCCCTACCCACTCACAAATACAAATAAAGAAAATAATTTTAAGTTTTTTTAAAAGAATGATTCTAATGGTGAGAAATTCAAGCCCTGGCAGTAAAAGTAGGCGACATTGAATTAAATTCTAAAATACAGAGGGAACACAACAGATGTGACAAAGTATTAAGCAATCCACATTAATGTATAAGGGTGTGATCAACTTTACTCAGAATATATATCATGTGTTTATCCAAAAGCTAAAAGAAAGAGAAGGGGAGAGGGAAGGAAGAAAGAAGGAATGAAGGAAAGGAGAGAGAGTGCCTCAGTGGGCCATCTCAGGTATATCTATCTCCTATAGCAGGAGGCACCTGCTCACAACAGGGCAGCTGAAGGCAGCCATGTGGGTAGCAGGCTTGATTCGACCAGTCTCTGAAAGCTTATGATGGATGTATGACAGCAGCTTGCTTTGGGCATAGCCAAAGAGAGACTGAGGGTCCCTCTGCTTCTGGCATGTTATGTTTCAAGACACTGAAGTCAGTGTCTCTTTCTGAAGATTTAATTATAATGAATGCTTAATGGGCAACAAAAGGCATTTTGAAAGTAATTACTTTCGACTCTCCTAGCGAGAGGCCTGTTTGAAGAGTGAAATGAAGTTACCAAAGAAAAAGAGTTTGAGATACTAAAAGCATGTCAGAGCCTCATCTACGAAGCACAGCTGCAGGTTCTGAAATAGTACAATCCATCCTTAAGACTTGGTCTCTGGGATGTATGAGACAGAGGAAGAATAAAAGTAGCAAAACGGAGAATGACCATCCTATATGATACTGGGACAAGTTTTATCCACAGATCTGGACAGCATGGGGATGTGGGGGGCGGGCAGGACTGTTCTGAACCTAAGTCTTAAAAGACACAAACAAACATTGTTACTACAAATTGATCTGGGCACCAATTCAAAGCTCAGTACATTTTGTGCTACTTAAAAAAATATGAGTATAGACTAGGTGTTGGCGAGGACAGAGGGAGAAGGACCAACCTTCTGCGATATTCCTGAGTTAGGTAAGGACATATCCCTTCCAGACACAGATAGCAAAGCCTGTGGAAGCAAATGCCACTACATCTGACATTTATTTACAAATACTCCCCTCCCAAAGATAGCAATTATGGCCAAATGTTGATTATTGTTCAGTCACAGCTGATAGGATTAATTAGGCCACTCCTCTAAATTTGTATAATTATAGTAAAAGTAGAGAGGATATCTTGAACTCTAAATATACAAAGATATTGTACACGGTGGTTTAAATGATTATAAAATGTGTGATTTTTTTAAAACTATCAGACAGATACATGAAAGTAAGCATTTGAAAGAATTGGCATCAAATCAGACTGAAAATTTTTATTTTATCATTCCTCAACTTTATATTAAAAAAATCTCTTATTCTTACCTACCAGAAATTTGAATTTGAAAACATTCATTCTTGATTGCTAGTTTTTATTCAAATTAAGCCTTAGCTTTTAGAATTTTATGTTAAGACTTGTATGTCAGGGAGTTCACCCTTATATTACTGATGTGTTCCAAGCTGTCTGGAAAACAATGTAGCCATGTTCTCATGATGGCAAGTGCTGGAAGCAGAGGCTAGATCCTTAGACCAGTGGAAGACCACCAAATCCTCATTCTGTCTCCTAACATCCACATTCTCTTAGGCTTCCAGGAAATCTACCATTTTAGAAAATGCTAACTCTGTAATTTTGACTTGCAAAGGCCTATGTGCATGTATCATGATTCCCAAACAAATCATGTCCTTGATTATGGTGCAAAAGTGAATGATTGAATATGGCTGAATGCATCAAGTCCCCCAACAATTGCTTCTTCTGCCATCAAAATCAAGTTTCTTCATGCAATGAAGCCATTGTTCACAGTAAACAGCAATAATCCACTCCCTCGGAGGAGCACAGTGGAGGAAAGGAGCTGAACGGTTTTCACTTTTGTCCAATGTAAACAATAAAATGCTCACTGCCACGGAACAATAGGCAAATTTAGTTTACCTTCCCATCCAGTAGCATTACTTAAATAATAGAGATACTGTCACGTGTACACACACACAGCATAAAAAATAAATCTTTAAGAACATTAACACAGATGATACACTGTGCAAACATGATGTGGAATGACTTTCTGTACTCTGTGAATTGCCATTGGATAATAAAGGAACTGTTTTGGCCTATGGCAAACCAGCTTATAGGCAGGTGGGAAATTTGAGCATAGATAAAGGGGAAGGAGGATGGAGTCACTCAGAGATGCAATCCAGCTGCCCAAGGAGCAAGACGTAATGAAACACGGGTCAAGCCACTAGCCAAATGGCAAGGCATAGATGAATAAAAATGGGTTAAGTTGAAAGAGGTGATAATGAGCCTGAGCCACAATCCAAATAGCTTGTATTAATATAAAGACTTTGTGTGATTATTTGAGACTGCTGGTCCAGATCTCAGGGGCTAGGCCAAACCAGAAACTTCTTCCTACACAAACACATTCAAGGGATTCCAGGGAAGCTCTGCAAGCACCCCAAGAACCAATATGTTCTATATGAGAATCTATCAGGCAGAAATATAGCCAAAACTTCTAGGACTTAAGAGGAAGACTGAGAGCCACATGATCCAAACAAGAAGCATTTTAAGTTGTCTTTAAAAGCTCTGATGCATTAGCAACTGATGCAACAATGCTTATTGGGTCAAAGCACAGGATTCCGATTTATGTCTCCAGCAAATAAATCAGTAACACAAAATACAAAATTTAGGAATTCAGAGCATGAGAACTGAAGGATTCATGGATCTGGCTTCACACTTAATCACACCAATACCCCATTTGAATATCTATGTCTGTATCCAAGTTTTTCAAAGGCTAATCTCCTAAGCAGAAAAGGCCTCACTGTAGATAATTTATGGGAAAGTGGTTTTAATTTTTTATTTGTAGCACCTTCAATTGTGAAAATTAAAAAAAAATGAAAATAATAATACTGGTAAATGAAAATATTTATTCACACTTATATCTAGTGCTTTTAAATGAAGGAACCGAAATCCCAAAGGACTGTGGAGAAGTATTTATTTTCTATTACAATGGCTACTCCCAAGATAACAACCTGACAATTATGAGTTCAAACAATCAGATCATCTGGACACGTTCTCTTCTGGAATAATGAACCATGAACATCTCTAGAAATATGGTCACTAAATTCCTAAAGGTCATGACAGTATCTACAAAAATGCCCCTTAGAGGTGACACCCTAAGGAATAGGAAACAAATATGCATGGATTCTTTCTATGTATGACCACCTGAAAATACATATGTCAATAAACACTTATGTGCCATATGTTTTCCACCAAGACATGCAAAAAATGAAAATTCCATCAAAAACTTAAGTTTGCCTTTTCTCAATGCCAATTATTCAGAGTGAATGAGTCTAAACTTAAATAGTAAACCAACAGGTTGGACTCCAAATCATTTTTTTTAATTGTAGGGAAATAGCAACAGCAGAAATAAAGACTTGGACAGTCATACTTGTGTCATATTATTAAACCACTTAATTTTTAAAGTCTTTGACAATGGTCATGCGTGGCAACAGTTAACTCAGTAGGACCTCATATTTGCTTTGAACAAGCACCCTTGGATTGCCTTCCAAATAGAGGGTCAATATGTGAACATGTTCACAAACCTCACTCCATTCTCTTGGCGCCCAATCATGACCTTCTCTTCAAGATGAGAAGATGCCACCCCTGCATGGTGATAACATGTTCTGTTCCAAACTGATTAGACGCATCATTTAATCCTCTGTAGATGTGTCTAAACAACTGACCAGCCAAAAAAACCTCCAACTATAGTATCATGTGTCCTCCACAACCAATCTCACTTCCTATCCTTCAAGCTGGGTCCCCCAGAGACGCTCATTAATCCAAACCAACAGAACCACCAGTCAGATATCTCCAATGTGGGGAAATGGAAAACAGTCACTTACCATCTCTCTGAGCACACACACACACACTGAGAGCATCACAATCCCTGCCAAGGAAGACTCACTCAACTGTCTTGGTGAGCCATACTCCACATCACGGCCACCCCAGAGAAGAAGTAAGTACTGTCCAAAGCCAGGTTCACTTACCTGTAAAAGAAGAAAAAAAAGGTTTTAAGTTCTGTAATCATGAAAGCAAAGTTATGTCCTCACTGCTCTCTACTAATAAACTGTGACTTCGAATATATCATGAGATCAAAAAGCAAATCAAACTGTGTGGACTTTGTTGACAGAGAAATTTCCTTTCACCACCTACACATCATGGCTGCTTTGACAGCAATGGGTTAACTGAGCACCAAAATGGGAAACATTTATGGGGGGGGTTGTGAGAAACAATTGTTCTTTGGTTTATCAATGAGCAGACACAACAATGGGAAGGAAGGGGAGAGAAATCTATGAAGATATTCCCCTGAGCGGTGTTTAATGACTGTCGCTGGGTCAGCCACAGCCCTTTCTTCACAGGATGAAACGGTGCTAGTGATTCCTGGAATTTTGCCAGTGATCTCCTAGGCAACTGACAGGGAGAAGAGCCATAAATAGAAGCAAACACCATGCTCATTTGCTACTCTGAAGTGCTTCCCTCTATCCAGTTCAGACATGCATCCTCAAAGGAAGGTTCCGCAGGGACATTGTCCTTGACCTAAAGGGCGACCTGGTGGGAACACAAAGCAGAAAGAAAAAGACACAAATGGAAATTAACCATCACTGTATACACACCTACCTGTGCATCTAAAACCCTGACAGCCACTGAGTTCTCAAGCACCAAAGGGCTTTACATACATATATTCACAGAGCATGTGAAGCAAGGTATAAGCTAGAATTAACCTCATTTTCTCTAAATGACAAAGAAGTTAAAACTCACTTGGAGCCACATGACCACAGGGGATAACACTGGAATAAAAAATAAAAATTTTCCTCGAATCATTATCAACTTAGATTTTTGGATTCAAGAGTCAAGACATCATTTTCCCCCCAAGATTAACTTTGTTTTGACCTTTTACTGAAAGTCCAAGGAAGATTTGATAGCTGAATATTTTAGAAAAAAAATATCAAAATGACAACATCCTGGTTGTACAATCCCCTCAGAATAAACTACCAGCCATATGTAATTGATACAAATTAATTATTGCTGTGCTGGGCCACTATTTGCAAGGGTCAGATGATCTGTTCTTATCCTAATTCTGGAAACCCACCTCTTACACAAGTTTCTTCCTGAATTTTGCAGAGTTAACATTTGCTATATAAAACTATATTTAAGTCAATAAGTCATCAGAATGAAACTTGCTACAGTCCACAGCATTCTGTCATTTCCCACATGGAAGCCAGGTGATCTTGGCAGCCATCTTTCAGCTACTTCTGGAACATTCTTTGGGGGCTACCTTCACAAATCCAGCAATCTCACACCAATAGCCTTACTCTATGGGACCCCTAAGATTTAATGATTTTGTCTGTGTGTATATGTGGGGTGAGGCTGGAGTATGTGTATGTCTGTTCATCATATGCATGCAAGTGAAATAAGAGGCCAGAAGAGGGTGTCTGTTTCTCTGACATTGGATTTTAGGTGGCTGTGAGCAACTCAACAAATGCTGGGACCTGAACAGGGTCCTCTTCCAGAACAGCAAGTGCCCTTAGCCACTTAGGCATCCCTCCAGCCCCTTGTGGGAACAATGATTAAAACCATGTGACTAGGTGGAACCTGTCATGTTTCCTGAAATAGTTCATTTCTGAAGTCACAATACTTAAGGAGTATTTGCGATAGTTGGATGGGAGTTTCCTATATCATTAAGAGCAGTCAAGTCTCTCACATACACATAGCCCTTTCCAGAGTCAAATGTTAAAAGGGATAAACTTTCCTTAAATGTTCCATGTGTGTTTTGTGATTGGTGGTTATCCTGCACAGATGATCTCCCTGTTAGGGGTCAATCACATATGACTAAAGTAATTCAACAGATTACCTGTCCTGTGTGGCATTAAGTACAACATTAAGCATTTCACAAGTGTCAACTGACCTCACTTTAGGAAAGATGCTTTTAAAGAGATGGTGTTGTCTCTCTTTCCCACACAAGGATATGGGGAGTTGGGAATGTACCCTAAGAAAGCCGACTTCTCTGAGGCAGTTCATTAAGATTCTGGGTCAGGCCTCCACATCCAGACATTCTTGGGCACCTTGCTTTTGATTGAAAGATAAGGCACCTCTACTCTATGTGTTTTCAAGTAAGAAACCCTCATTTAAAGGGGGAGAAATCATGCCTGAGTCACCTGCTTGTTAGAATTTCCTACCTTAGATCCTGTCTTTGTTAGCCTGTGATGAGACACCAAAAAGCAATTTTGGGAAAAAAGGGTTGATTTCACTCACAGTTCCATATAGCAGTTCATCATCAAAAGCATTGAAGGCAGGAGCTCAATCAGGTCAGAGACCTGGAGGCAGGAGCTGACGCAGAAGCCATGGATGGGCGCTGCTTACTGGCTTGCTCATCATGAATTGCTCAGCCTGCTTTTCTACAGAACTCAGGACTAACGGATAGGAATGGCTCCACCTACCATGGGCTGGACCCTCCTCCATCAACCACTAATTAAGAAAATGCTCTACAAGCTTGTCTACAGCCCAGTCTTATAGAATATTTTCTTAATTGAGGTTCCCTGCTCTCACCATGACTCAGTTATCATAAAACTAGACAGTACATGGCCTTTCCCACATTACTGGCTTCTTCTGCTGCCACTTGAACTGAACACTGGGGAGGAACAAAACCAGTATCTTCAAGAGTCTTAGTTAGGTTACCATTTCTGTGATAAAATACCACAAGCAAAAGAAACATGAAGGGTAAGAGGTTTATTTCAGATTACAATTCCGTATCACAGTCTATCCCTGAGGGAAGGAAGTCAGGGAAGCCTGACTCTGGAGGCAGGAAACAATGCAGAGGCCATGGATGAGTGCTGTTTACTGGCTTGCACCCCATGGCTTGCTCAATAGGCTTTCTTACAGCATCCAGCACCACCTTCCACTACACATCAATCAACAATTGAAAAAATGTGGCACAAAATTGCCCACAGGTGGGGTCATTTTCTCACAGGAGATTTACTTTAAACTGTGCATTGGTGGCACCCACCTTTAGTTACAGCGGGCATGTGGATCTCTAAGGTCAAGGCCAGCCTGGTCTACAGAGAGAGTTCCAGGACAGTCAGGGCTACACAGAGAAACCCTGTGATATATATACATACATACACACACACACACACACACACACACACACACACACACACACACACACGACTCTAGCTTGTGTAGAGTTAACATAAACCACACAGCACAATGAGGAATTTCCAAATTTAAATAATCAGAGTTGTTTGAACCTGATTTTTTTCACTTTTCTACCCTTTGAGAAACTATTGGCCAACAGGAAGGTGCCTGGAGTTTTTTGTTATTGTGGCTTTAATTTTAAGCAGGGGATATGACAAGAAAAGAAATCAAGAATTAAAAATAGAAAAAAAAACCCAAAGTACTGCCCACTTTGTTTCTAATGAATTCCACAAGATTATAAGGTGATTGATTGTTACAGAAAATCAAGTTTTCCAACGTCTGTGGAAAATACATTCCAAAAGCTGTTAGCAGCTAGACATAAATGCTTAGTGTGTATGAGAGTATTTTTAATGCAGGTGTTATTATAAGCAAACAATCCATGTCTCTCTGAATACTGTTTTCAAAACACTTGCAGAAAGCTGTGCACAGCCACCCATGCATGGCCACAAATTCACTCAGTGGCAAGACATCAGCTCCCCATAAAATGCTAGGGTGATAAGTGTCGACCTCCTCCCCTGCTTAGGTTTCCTCCTGCTGCTCTGCAGCTCGCCCTGCCCTCACCTTCCTCAACCTCCAGCAGGACACAATGGGTGGGTTCTTCTTCCTGGAGAAGACACTTTCTTCATGAGTAGTACACGGAGTGTTCTCCGTTCTAGAGAGATCCCCATGACCATGACAAAAAGGGAAAATGGGAGATTTAAAAGACTCAGACCTCAAATGGACCACATCAAAAAGAAAGGAAGGAAGAAAAATGGAAAGAAGGAAAAGGTTGAGGGGCAGAGAGTCAAGAGAGGAGAAAGGGATGCATGCATCTGTCTTGGGATATTTGCACCCTTATATCAACCCACCATCATATTCTTTGGAATTGTTTTGTAGTCAAGAATAAAAAAATTCTAAAACGAAACATCCATCCAATTAGTGAAGAAAATCCTGCTGTTTTAAAATGTTAAAGCTACCACCAAGAGCTACAGTGGAGCGCTGTATATGCCAGGGGCAATTTTCACACTGAGAAAGAGAAAGATCATCTTATAGAAGAACATTCTTCACCCTAATCCATTATTCATTGAGAATCAAGGAACTGGACTTCGCTGCTACCTAGGATGCTATCAATAATTGCTTGGCTCTCGGCATTCATATTCTCTTAATTTAATGGGAGGATAGATATGCTTTCAAAGATTTCTGTCAATCTGCACTTTCATCCTTGAGAGAATAACATGTCACTTAATTACCAATTCTGGTTAATAGTTATAGGGCTTCAGAAACTGAGCTTTGTGTAACTATTTGGATTATTAATATGCTAATGAACGTACAGCATTAAGAACTGAACAGTTGGTGTACTGAAAGATAACTCATCTAGTCAGAGTTCTGACTACTCTTCCAGAGGATCTGGGTTCAATTCCCAGCACCCATATGACAGATCACAACTGTCTGTAACTCCACAGGCATCAGGTACATAGACGGTATGCAGACATACAGGCAGGCAAAATCTTATGCACATAAAAATAAATAAACAAGTAATAATGGGGACTACCTACAAAATCCAGAGAATTTACCTAAGAAAAAATAAAATAGAAATAATGAAAAGGAACATTAATTTTTTGTTATTTTTTTTTTTAAAGCTTTATTTATTTTTTATTTATTTATTTATTTGCCTTGGTGTTTTGCCTGGAACTGGAACTACAGACAGTTGTTAGCTGCCATGTGGGTGCTGGGAATCGAACCCGGGTCCTCTGGAAGAGCAGACGGTGCTCTTAACCGCTGAGCCATCTCTCCAGCCCCAATTTTTTGTTATTTTTTAATGATTTTATATGTTTGTTCGGCCTACACTTATCTGTGTTGTGCAACACAAGTGTGCAGTCCCCACAAAGTCAGCATATATCTGTGTTGTGCAACACATGTATGCAGTCCCCACAAAGTCAGAAGAGGACACAGAACCAACTGGGACTAGAATTACAGAGTTGGGAACAGCCACATGGGTGCTGGGAATTTAACCCGGGTCCTATGAAAGAGCAGTCATATCTCTGAGCCAAGTCTCCAGCCCTATTTCTCCTACTTTACATGATTCATACTTCATTTCCATTGAGATAAGCACCTTCTGGTTTTGGTTATTTTTTTCTAGTCTTTTGATCTTTGGTCTTCTGGGGGGCCTGCTACCCAGCTCCCAAATAAATCGCACATGGAGGATTATTTTTACTTATAAATGTCCGACCTTAGGTTGGTTTGTTTCTAGACAGCTTTTCTTAAGTTATCCCATCTACCTTTTGCCACTGGGCTTTTTCTTTTTCTTCTGTGATCTTACTCCGTGGCTGGGTGGCTGAGCCCTGATGTTGTCGTCTTCTTCCTCCTCTTCTTCTTCTTCCTCCTCCTCTTTCTTCTTGATCCTTCTTACTCTTCCTTTCTTCCCAAGTTCCTCCTCCTATTTATTCTCTCTGCCTGTTAGCCCCGCCTACCCTTCCTCCTGCCCAGCTGTTGGCTATTCAGTTCTTTATTAGACCAACCAGGTAATTTAGACAGGTAAAGTAACTCAGCTTCACAGAGTCAAACAAATGCAACCGAAAAGAATGCAACACATCTTTGTATCATTATAACAAAAGTTCCACAGCATAAACAAATGTAACACACCTTAAAACAATATTCTACAACCACCATCACTGAAGAACTTTCTAGCCAGGAGCAACTTTAACTGTAAATAAGCGTCTCTGTCTTAATCACCAAGAAACAATGGAAAGCTGGCATGGGAATCTGACTTTGTTTCAAGAAATGCCAGCTATCTGTTTTTCCACCCAAACCAGGTTTTCCTGTCTTTATAAGGAATAGTCAGGAGTAATGACTAGATTTATTTTTCCTCTAGTAAGTTCATGACATGGCAGAGTTCATGCCAAGCATGTGGAGGCCCTGGGTTCAACTCCTTGTGCATAGTGAACAAAAGGTCAGCCTACAATACCTGAGCCCAATCTCGAAATGAGACAGCCCATAGATTCTGTTCAGTATTACTCTGAATGAATAACACCACACAGAGGCTGAGCTGGTGTGGTGAATACAAAGATCAGATATGGCCACTGTTCTCAAAGACCTAGCTAAGCAGCTAGGAGTGTTTAGCCAGGGATAGCCAGCTATTAGCTAAGACATTCCTTTGCTTGTAGGTAAGTAGTTGTTCTAACAGTCAGGGCCATCTGTTCAGATAAAAGAGAGAACACTGAAGGGTGTCAGGAGAATGCAAGAAGGCTATCCTGAGCAAGTGAAACTGCCCAGAACTGAAATAACTGCCTTGAGATAAAAGTTTATCTTAAATAAGATGTTCATGTTGGGAACATAGATATCGAACAGGTAAATGGGCCACAGGTTCAGACTTGAAAGTCAAATGACTTCGAATGAGCATGTCATCATCTCTCTAAATATTAATTAACTTCTTGCATGCTATGAAAAATTAGTAAGCATACCATTGGGTTGGCAAGATGGGTCAGCAGGTAAGGTGCTTGCCACCAACCCTGATGGCTTGTGTGTGACCCTAGAACCCACATGGTGGAAGGAGAAACTGACTCAGTGAATTCCTCAACTTCCACAAACTATGCCACATGCACACACAGACACACATGCACACACAGACACACATGCATACATATACACACAGTAAAGTAAGTATATATATTTTATATATATATATATATATATATATATATATATATTGAGACAGTGTCTCACTATGTAGCACTGGCTGGCCAGGAGCTCACTATATAAACCAACCTGGCCTTGAATTCACAGGAATCTGCCTACCTCTCCCTCTGGAATACAGGATCAAAGGTAGCATCAGGATGTGATGGTCCATTATTCTTGGAGAGTGGCTATAAGAAAGTTTTCCAAGCAAGGAAGAAAATAGAGCTACCAGAGGACCAAGTACAATGACTTCTTTCTAGTTGATTCCAACTTTGCCAGCTTGACTTCAGGGCATTGACTGAGGTACAATGTGTGGAGTTCAGCCCAGCTACAGCTCAAATGTGTGAGGGGATGTGCCAAAACATCCCATGAAGAACTGCACGACATGTGTACATAACAGGACTTGATTCCAATATGGATGAGGAGATTGTGCCATGTTCAAGAAATAGAAGTGAAGATCATTGTGTTAAGCAAGATAAGCAACACTCAGACAAATACTGCCTCGTGAAAAGTTTCTCACTCTTTTATACACACACACACACACACACAAGGTGGAAGTAGAGGGTAAAGAAAATAATGAATAGGGGGTAAACATGAGCAAGCTCCATGATTAAGTGTAAAAAATTTATAATTAATAAAATAAAACCCATGCTAGTTTAAAAATTACTGCAGTTATGAAATCTCAAAAGTTTTTTTAAATAGAATGTATTTGAATTGTATCCTTGGTTGGTGACCCTAAGTCGGCTCTGAAATCATGATTGCTAAATGCTTTAAAGAGACAAGAGTACTTTTCCATTAGACAAACTCCCTGTGTTGGCCCTAAAGCTACTTGGGATTAATAATGAACCTAGAGTTATGCAATTCATTCATTAGCAAAGTTCTGACCAGGAGCCTATAGTAGGCAATAAATTATGTTAGATAATTTGGGGTACTGTGGATAGGATGTTTCCAGAAAGCAGGTGACATCACAGGCCACGCCAGGATAGAAAATGTCAAATCAAGTTAGCAAGCACTGCCCAGCCTTATTATTCTAGAATTAAAGAGCCCTGCAGGGACATTGGCCAGAGACACTGTCCGGCAGATCTAGCCCCACACATCCATCCAGGCGGGGCCTGGCTTAGAGTGAACAATCTCTGGGCAAAGGCAAGACTTGACAGAAAAAGACTTTTCCAGAAGCAAGGGGCTGGTCATATGGGGCTTCTGGTCCATCAGAGGAAAGTAATTGTTCTAAATACAGCTGTCTGGTGAGACCAGCGTAACAGCTAATGAGTGCATTGTGATTAGAGCCTCTGATGTCATTATCTTAAGTACTGTGCCTTGGTGCCCAGGATTACATGAGGCTGTGTGTCCTCAAAGCTTACCCCAGGAAGTCCTTGAAAATCACCTGTCAACACTAAATTTGGTCCCAAAGGGATGGCCATGGGACCCACAGCTACAGCACAGAGGAATGAGGCACAGCTCTTACCTTAACACACTGCAGCCTAGCTTCTGGTCAGAGGTCAAAACAGCCGAAGGGAGAAGGCAAGAAACAACGGAGCAGACCAACAGGCAGTATTGAGGTGTCGGGACAATAAAAACCAGGTCCCCGCTGGTACTGACCAAGTACGGGGCACTGTGGTAAGTGCTGGTTAAACACCAAGTGGGCCCTCCTCTGACCCACAGCTGATAGGCTCCTGGATTACCTCAAAGGAATAAGCAGGCAGAGCTGTGTGTGACCAGTGCTTGGGACAGAGTTTATAATGTCAAGCATGAAGCCATGGATACAGAGCTGTGGCAGATAGTGAAAGACACTTGCCTAAGGTGATAGAGGGAATAGAGCCCGGGTTCAATTCCCACCAGCAGAAAGAACGGGAAGACAATGAGAGAGATGAAGAGTGTGATGATATATTGCATATTTAATAAAAAATAGTCTAGAATATCAGAGGACAGAGACATCTTTTCAGTCTTCCCCTCCCCCTCAAGATAAGGGGCAGGGAAGACTGTGTAATAATAGTCTTTGCTGTCCTGGCACCTGCTTTGTAGACCAGGCTGGCCTCGAACTCACAGAGATCCTCTTGCCTCTGCCTCCCAACAGTTGGGACTAATGGTGTGCACTATCACTGACTAGATATTAGGCCTTGAATTCATAGAGATCCCTCTGAGGGGATCTCTATTTCCCAGGTGATGGGATTAAAGGCGTGGATCATCACTCCCTGACCTTCATGGGTAGTTATGGGTGATTCTGTCCTCTGATAGATATTCCATACTATTTTTATTAAATACACAATAGATCACCACAGGAGAGAGATGGGGACATAGGAGGGATGGGGGAACCCAGGAAGAGGAGTACAGAGAGGGTAGACCTAGAAAGAAGAACTATGTGAAAGGAAGAGAGCCAGCCATGTTAGAGGAATAGGTGACTAGCCATAACCTCACACTCACACTGTGGTTTGAGGACTGAGTTCCACAGCAAAGGCAAGGAGCATGGCCCTGGGCTCTGTTACTCCACCAAGCAGGAGTCTGAATGTCAGCCCTAAATGGAGAAATACCAAGCAGAAGAAGAGCTCATTGCTCACTCATTTCCTGTGAGAAGCAGGTGTTAGGAGACAAGGCTCCACTCTGTACAATGTCACCACCTTCCCTGACCCGCAGACAGCTCTCTAGGAGGGCAGAGCCAAGGAGCAGTGTAAAGCCACAGGCTGGCTCCCTGCCTGGTTCTACAGGAAAGATGCTACTTCCGTTAGTGTGAATAATGTGCCCAGACATTCTTATAGCTCAAACAACATGGCTTCTCTTTGGAATAGTCTTACCTATCTCAACTCATGGATGAAGGTATGACTGTGACCTGCTCTAAAATATTAAAAACGTCTCTAAGCCACTGTGGTGCCCTTCAATACAAATGTTGATTTCTCATGGAGTTACCTATAATATTATCACGTTAATTTCAAAATGGTAATTTTGTTACTAACCTTAATGATCAATTCTGCTTAATGAATTATAGCTTAAATCTAAAAAGCTTTATATTACTAAGTGTCACAGACTTCCTATAAGCCTAAACTTTCTACTCTGGGTTTGACATAGTTTTTTTTTTTTTTTTTTCACCCTACCACAAGATATTCCAAACCTGCAGGCAGCTGGTCCTGCAGGGGGCTGGGGGAGAACTTTATGGGTAGGGAAGAGAGAAACATTAGGAAACAGTTCTAGACTCACACATGCCACAGGAAGGCCACCGAATGAGCATGTCAAGGTTCTGAATTCTGCTTCCAATTTACCGCTTGCAAGTGACCATGGAACATGACATCTGACTTTGTCACCTACAAATCTGTATGCTTGGAAATGTAAACGGAGACTGCCCAGAATGAGCTCCCCAAAGGTCCCTTGTATATAGGAAACTTTGGGGTACCATCATTATTCATTACCTACCCAGAGAACTGAGTTAAGTGCCTTAAAAACTGTAAGTTAATAGAAGTAATAGCTGCTAACCTTGATATTGCTTTTTTTTACAACGCAGTTTTCTCATCTATAGAAATAGAACTTGCCTCCTAAGATTATTATAGGCCTGAACCTCACAGCACTTTCCATTCCAAAGCCCTTTGCCAACTGAGCTACTGAGTTCAACATAAGATAACATTAGCCAGAGAGAGAGAGAGAGAGAGAGAGAGAAACATGAACACACTGGGTAGATGACTGTTAGGACTAGACCCAGATCTCAGTGGGGACCCCCTCACCTACAGCTGATGGGTAACTAGGCAACAGCAAGTCTTTGGGATCACTAAACCGAAAAGTGGAGTTCAGTCTCTCAGCAGATGAGAGGTGCTCTTGGATTGAACAAAGGCTCTAGGGAGACACTGAGAATGATAAGTCCTAGCAAAGTTGCAGAAAAACAAAACAAAACAAAACAAGACAAGCTTTGTGGTCTAGAGAACTTTGTGGAGTGTTTTGCATGCCCTAGGCGGATGCCAGAAGAATTATCTCATGGTCAGAAAACCCTGTCCTATAGGCACCTGCCGGCCAGTGAGGGCACTCACTGCAAAGCAAAGGTTGGGAGTCTAGAGAAATGGTTATCTAGCAAAGGACGGAAAACATCTCACCAACAGGAGGGGAATCGTCATCTCTGAATCCCATAGCTGTGTTCTCTGAGAAGACCTAAGGGACTTGAAAAAGGCCAAGAGTTCCCAGCCTTCATCCTTCTTTCCCAGTTCCAAAGCGGTCAATGTCTGTCCACCACCTACTACTGTACACACCAATGGGGGATGGGGTGGCGTGAGCCCTGGGGAAGGCAATGTGTAGGAAGGAGACTAAGAGAAAGATAATGACATGTGTACAAAATGCCCCAATGACACCCATCTCTGCTCACCAAAATGATTAATTTAAAAAAATCATAAATGTTAACAAAAGGCTGGATCTTTTCCCTCAAAGAGCAATATTCTGCTGTTTGGTTTTATTTTACTTCTGCACAGTGTCCTAAAGGATAACATCAGAGATTAGCACCCGTTGTAACCCATGGACAGGAATGAGGTTGTATTGTTTCAAAAACGCCAAATGATGAGGAAGTTTCTTGGTCCAGATGTCTTCAAAGCAATCTAATCAATTCACAATCTCCAGCTTACTGGAAGACCTTTAGTTTCTCTTTCTTTATACATTTTGTATTGACTTATTTCCCTTCCGTCCAGGTCATGAACTCTGCTAGAAGAAAGGGAAGGATGGAGGGAGGAAGTGGGGAGGGAGGGAACGAGAGAGTAGAAAGTAAAGGGAGGGAAGAAAGGAAAGAAGGAAGGAAGGAAGGAAGGAAGGAAGGAAGGAAGGAAGGAAGGACAGAGCCTTTTGGGATTTTGTTTTTAAGACTCCTGGGGCATCTATTATACTGTTCCTGATTGTTGTTCTTCAGATCATATTGATTTAGTGCCTACCTGTCTTTCTGAAGAATGAATGTGAAAACCCCTTTGTAAAAGTCGAATGCAAACAGGTTCCAGTCATGACTAGGCCAGTTACTCAGTGCCACTTCTTGAATTCTCTGGATTCATGCTTCACCCCACAGTGATAATCGTTTTTTCCCATTCTGCTGTGTTTGCTTACTTGATTTATTTTTCAAAACCTAAGTCCCAGGCCAGCTTAATACTGGATTATTGACACTAGATTTCAGCAGTCAAGATTTTCTATAAAGAAGAGAATCTATTTTAAAAAGAAAATTGGTTCTGCGTTGGCTGAGCACAGCCAAGCCAAGGTCAGTATCTGATTACAAAAATAGCTAGCATGTTCGTGACATGTTTGGTTAAAGTTTGCTTGTAATCAATCATGATGTGTGAGCCACACAACCCCACAGGTAAGATCAGGGACATCCAGATGTAGCCCTGCAGTCAGATAACAAAAATTGTGGAATAAAACACCCAAACCATTTTAACCCTTTGTATTTCCAACCTTATTTATGGTTTCTTCTGAATCAAGAGAGGCCAAACCTGGAATAGATTTTTTTTTAATCTTCTAATTGATTAAAGCTGTGAATGGGGGTTACTTGAGCCTAAAGATTGCTCTATTTCAAGGATCAATTACTAAAATAAAACAAAACAAAACAAAAAAATCTCTACTTTTTCTAACGCCTTCCCCAATTCCCCGCCTTGGTAGTGAATAATGACAGCTGATACTCTTCCATTTTGTTCCCAATGGAACAGCAGCATCTCAGGAGTGATGTGCACATGTGGTGTGGGTAGGGGCAGGATGGTATGGATGGGGGTTGGGGGACAGATCACCTTGTCGTCATTTTATAATCTAAGCCTTGCTTTGCCAAAGTCTGTCTGTCTCTGTCTTTCTGTCTCTCTCTCCCTCCCCCGTCTTCTTTTTCCACTTTGAACAGAACCTTATTAATCACAGTGCAGGGAAATGTCAGCTCCATGGGGACTTAGGGAGTGTGTGTAGTTTTCTGAAATAAACCACATGGCTGAAATCGATGCTGTTCCTGCAGCTGAGCCCAGCTGAAGGCCATTGTCCTTACATACTTATCTAGAGCCGCTTTGTGCCTCAGTCCACCAGCTCCCCCTTTTTACCAGGTGTTTCCAATTTTATGCTCAGTTGAAAAGCCTATAACTGAGGTTGTTTCCTGCTAACACATGGCCTCATAATGGCTTAGACACAAAAGGACTGCTAAGGCCCCTCACCCAGACATTTTGTGTGAGCAGTTCATGCTTTGGGGCCAGATTTCTGCATGGATCACTGGCCTCTTGTGGTCTATTCCCTTTGCTAAATTCAAAAATGTCAACTTCTGCCCTGTGTCCCACAACTGCTGTTTGCTTGAATCTATGACTCTGCTTTCCCTTTCACCTTTGACCCTGGCTTTGGATGTGCACCCACTGCCTGGCTTCCAGCCATCTGTACTTATTCTCTGAACCTCCAGGTCCAGTGTAGCACAAGGCTTGTTAAGTCCTCGCCTGTACTAACTGGTCCCTGGTCCCAACTGTTGCCTACAATCCTCTCATCTGCCTGATGAAGACTGAGGATGAATTGCACAACCTGCCTAAGGCTTTATTTTGATGATATGACCCAAGAGAAAACTTCACAAATATCAGGGTGACGATTCTTATGTGAATGTACATATGGTTAGTGTGTCTCCAAGAACTGGTGAAAGTCATTATGGTAATGATGAGGACACATATATGTGAAAAATCAATGCAAAACATAGCAATCTGCAAGGCTGAGACAATCGAAGAGTCAGAAAGCCTCTTGTATAAGGAAGGTTCCATTGGCAATGGAATCCCCATGGAGAGCAAAATGTATTTGGCTCTCAGTTTTCTGCAACCTACGTTAAAAATGAAAGTGCAAGCCACTAAGGGAGTGAGGTAGGGTAGAATTCCATTGCAATAATACTCATGCTTTTTCACCCATTTAAAAAATTCTTTTGCAATGTTTTCTGGTGTGAATGTAAGTAGACTTGTGCGAAAGGGTTTTGTGTACCATAGCATCGATGCACCAAGGGGAGTGTGCCTGAGACATATCTTTTCTGTTGATTAAATAGAAGGATGTGGTCATGTATGCATTCCATATGTGCTGTCATTTTCAAAAGTTATATGATTAAATAAGATTCTTTCTGTCTTGTATGTGTTAAGTGTGTGTGTGTGTGTGTGTGTGTGTGTGTGTGTGTGTGTGTGTGTAGGTACACATGTGTACATCCTCAAAGAGGACAGAGTTAAAGTGTCTTTCTTGATTTTTCTCTACCTTCTTTATGGAGACAGAAATCTCTCACTGACTCCATAGCACGATAATTTGGCTACCCTAACTAATCATTGTCAACATTCATCCTGAAAAGAGATAGATTGCTTAACATTTTTCTCTATCAAGAACCACTTTAAAGTTTCCAACTGAGATTCTCAATATTAATGACCATAGCTATAATTTAGGGTCTCAGGAAAAAAAAAAAATTTGTGGACATTCTTTGTACTGGTGGGAATATGCAATGCATTATGGGAAATTTCTATACTAGCTTTTTTAGTCACAGAGAAAACCTGTTGGAGTAGAGCAAAACTGCCTTTACACCATGTGCATGAGTGTTCCCACTACGTGTCCAGCTTTAATATGAGTTCTGGGGAATTAAACTCAAGTTCTCATGTTTGCATGACACATGCTTTTGCCCACTGAGCCATCTCAGCAGGCATCCCAGAAAGAAAATATGCAATACATGTGACCCTACTATGTGCCCCAACTGAAGCAATAACCAGAGAAATTAGAACCTGGCTCTGTCCTTTGTAATCGCCATTCTTCTGAGATAAAGACATAACCGGACTCTGTTAACCAACACCAATAAAGGGTTTTTTGGTTGTTATTGTTTGTTTTGTTTCCCGCTACTTGACCATGAAATTTGGTTGCTGATGTTTAAGCTATAAATCTGTACAGGAATTTAACTGCCCCACCTCCTGGAAAAAGTAGAATGCCTATGTCACAGGTGGTGTGATGGGAGCCCTGAGGAGCAGGGCTGAGGATGCATTCTGGGAGTTAAGTTATTCTTCACAGATGTGAAGCCTCTAACTTCAGCATCAGGGGAACTAGGTCAGACTGCCAGGTGGTGGTGGGCCAAGGAAAACAGGCCAAACTGATTAAACTCCTTTAGATACTATATAGAGAGAGGTATTTGAGTCTCAAAAATCAAGGAAATAAAATGTCATGTGAGATAGTAAAAACTATAAAAAAATCTTCTGGAAATTCTATGGCTGCTCCAGGATAATATGTAAAGAAAGGAATTCTCTATCCCTTATTTATATAAAATATCCAGTAATCAAATATACTCTTCTATATACCTTGGCAGAAAAATTAGAGTGGCTTTTGAATCTATTTCCCCCAGTCTACAATGGGAGATATCTCATCTGTTATATGACAGTATATCTCAATACTGTCACATGTACTCCAGATGAAGGACTTCGTCACATTGCTGGCACACCAGATCCAGGGGCAACTTGAAAGAACCGCATCCATCCCAAGCGAGGCGAGTAGAACAATATCCCTGACACTCTGCTCTGTACATCGGGTCCCTTTTGTGGTGTGTCTCATCAGACATTCTTTGAATTCTGCAGTGACTCATGAAAATGTCAGGGGCGATTACTCCAGATTGGTGTGACAAAATGGCTCCTCTGTCTAACATGCACACCCACAAAGAGCTGCGAACAAGCAGGCATTGTTGGAAGAATGCTGTTCTTTCTGAAAAGTTGGAGAGATGAAATACCACACAGCTTTGTCCCAATGCCTGTTAATATCGGCAGCAGTGGATTTCCAAGAGAAATGGTGTTAATAGTGAGAAGGAAATGAGAGCTCCCCCCAGGAGGGAGAGACAAGTACCACCATGAGAAAGGAAGAAGATGATTCAGGAAGAGGGTAAAGGATCTTTGCTGTCTGTTAGCATGTTTATGGGGGATGCTGCAAATAAAAAAACCTGGGAGTTTCCTTCGGCCTCCACACTGCAAATCTCATCCTAGAGATTCATATTAACAGTTTAGTGTTATTGTTCAAATTATTTCATGAATGTATGCATGTGTGTTTGTGGTGGTTCTATTGTTATGGTGGTGATGGCAGCAGTTTAAGACAGGGTCTCACACTGTAGCCAAGGCTGACCTGTATCTTAACTATAAAACTGAACTTGGAAGTGTTTGGAGGGACCCTCTTGCATTCAAACTTATTAGTGCTCCCATTACCAACATGGGTTACCTTGTCTGGCTACTGTTTGCAATGCAATTACACTCGTGTATGTGTGTGTGTGTGTGTGTGTGTGTGTGTGTGTGTGTGTGTATGTGTGTGTTATGCATATGATATATGACAATATAAACATACAAGACATATACAAGTTTATATACAACACACAGACATATACATATTTAGCTGTCTAGATGCTTTCCACGTAAACACATAGATATTGGAGACTTGATACAATGTGACTGCTAAGCAGTTGTATTTACAAAGAAATGGTAGGAAACAAATGCTAATTACCTCAGAAATCAATGGCTGACAGCTCCAACTGGAAGCTAGAATCACCTGTTTCAAGACCCTGATCGGGCTAAAAACAGTTCTTTTAAAAGTCAGGTGAGGTTGAGTCCAGTGTCCATCAGTCGCTTTAGGTCTAAGGGAAAAGCCCACAGTCCCCTTCATGTGCTTTAGACCTTGCTTCGAAACTGTGACGTCCAATCTCTTGTTCATTTTCATATTGTGTGAAAGCACCTTCCTGCTTAACCAAAAGACACACAAAAACCTGCCAACAGCAGCTGAGTGGCTTCTGACCAGGAATCTGTCAGCTTGGGTACACTGTACAGCCATATGCAGGGGACAGCTTGCAGTTTTAGAAATCTGTATGAATTGCACAAAAGCCAGTGATGAGGTAGGGGGACTGGATAGCACCCACAGCACCAGATAAACAAGCAAAGGAAAAAAAAGAAAAGGAAGTGCTGAACAAGAAAGCATGATTCTTGCAGGTCTGCTCTACCAAAGGGAGCTGGCCACCCCAGACAACACCCAAGAACCCCTATATGCCATGAAGAACAGTGCAGAACTCCCAAATGCCATGAAGAGCAGTGTCTGACCTGGGACATTGGTGCTACTTCCATCTGATGACAGAGAAATCCAAAGTGGAGAATGCAAAATGGCGCATAAAGACACAAGGGGAGGAACACTAGAACACACACATCTGTTTTTGAGTCGCACAATGTGAACACCTTGTTTGCATGGTACTTATTATTCCATGTAATTTATGTTGTACCCATTGGTTGAATAGGATGAAACTGTCACCTCGGAAGATGTAAACATCAGCAAGTTTACACTATAGAGTGAAAGGTTGCATGTGTCTCACTTGGCCTGACCTGTGCAGGATTGCTCAGTCTCATCACTATTGTCACATTAGACTTGATGATTCTTTGTTTCGGGGTGATGATATCCTGCGCAACTGAAAGTACATCAGTATCCCTGGTCTCTGCTGATGCGTGCCTTCAGTGTCTATTCTTGCTTTTTCTTCATAACCATTGCCACACCCTGATTGTTCCCAGACCTTCCCTATTATCCACAAACTTAAGCTGCCAGGAACCTTGGATCTTCACTGAGTATGTACTGAGCCTTAACTAATGGAGTATGTCGTTAGGCTAGTGTAGCGACCTCTGTCACTTATGATGATTCAGAAACACTCACCCAACAGAGACATGATATGTGAGCATCCCGATCAGCCAGCCACTTGCTAAAGGCAGGATAGCATGCAAACTGATCTACCAGTGCTCGGAGGACATCTATGTAATGTCATGACAGACACAGGCAGCATCTGAGAACCATGAACTAGGGGGTGCTGGAGCAGCTGATCTCCTGAGCCAAACTGGGGGTGGACAATGGGGTTACAGAAAACACATGCCAAAGCTCTGGAAACAGCATCACACAGAGACCAGACTGGCATGCTGTCACCATGTCTGGTGATGCTTTTCCCAAACAGAGGCTTTCAGAAAGCTGTGGAACATCGAATCACAAAATGTTCCCAAATGCCGAGTCACACGTATGATGTTTGTGGCAGCAGATTGATCATCTTCCCAGGACACACGGTGGATGCGACTGCTAGGTACTAGGACACCCATGCAGCACCCCACAATGTCCATATGTGCCCAGTCAATACAATTTCTTTTAGAAGATTAAGAGTCATGATACATGACCTGTGTGTGCACACACTCACCAAATAGTGCAGAAATAGACATAAGTGAGCTCATCCTTCTATCCAAAAGCAAAGACTATGAAGTTCAAGGGTCATGTAGTCTGATGGCATCTCCTTTCATTTCCTTTTCTTTCGCTTTTTAGACAGGGACTCATGTATCCTGGGTTGGCCTTGAACTTACTATGCAGCATAGAATGATTCGGAACCTCTAATCTTGCCTTTTTTTTCCCAGTGCTGGGATGGAGACTTGTATTTCCGTTCCCTGCTAGAGATGGTGCTAGAGACAGAGTCCAGGTCTTTATGTAAGCTAGGCAGGTATTGTAACAACTGAACTGTATCCCACCCTAGCATCCTCATTCTAAACAAGAAAGAAAAGACCCTCCCCACCCCCATCCCCCACTGAGCACATCAGTTGAAAAGTTTCTTGTCAGTCTTGGTCTCAGTTAGGTATTAACACATTTTAATATTAGCTACAGATAAACACTGGCCTCTTGCTTTCCAAACAAATACATTCAGAAAAGTGACAGACATTTCTAAAGTTCTTGCTTAACAGTCTCAGAATTCACCCTCTGCTGCAGGCATTAATATTTTTGGATATGGAGTAGGTGGGAGCGTGGGATGGAGGGAATTCTCAAAAGGAGGTAAATTGAAGCTGGCATTTAAAAGGAATTGGGATTCCCCCCATCCTACCTCCTACCTATGAAGAGAGAAGAAAACAAGACTGGCATCTTAAGAAAGCCTCCCATGTGTCTGACCTTTGGGACCTGCCACCCTCCAGCCACCCACACCGAGACAAAAAGCAGTTTTGATGTCCAGACCGTGGTCTCTGCATAATAGAGTGTTCAGTGCTGATGATTTAAGGAGGAGGGAAGTGCTAGCAAGATCTGCATGTTCAAATTGGGTCATGAAAGAAGGCTCCAAATGGGACATCTGTCTCACACTCTAGGGCCAAGGACCGTGGGAGCTAGAGGATCGGGGAGAGGGCTATGGGTATTTTTTTCTGGAGATCATGAACACACAGCAGCTGTGAATGCCTTCATGAAGAAATCAGTGTTTTACCCCATTGTTTTTAGTGCATGGTAAGATTGTCATGAGCTGGGCTGAATTATGTCTAGAAAATAATTGTTTCACATTTTTCGCAAACATTTTATTTAGTGTATAGGAAAGAAGTGTGGTCTAAGGCTGACATATAGAAAAATTATTGCCCTAATTCAATTCCCCTGGAATAGTGATATTTGTGAGACACCCAGAAATTTCTGGGGCTCCCTAGACTTGGAGGTTTTCTTTACTATACAATTTCTTCCTCATGAGCAAACAAATAATAACATAATTTGGGAGCAGTGAACAGATACTCTGGGACAGGTGACAAGGCAGGATTGCCAATCACTTGTGCACAACAACCTTTTAGAAGACCATGTGTGTTCACATCTCTGTAAAATGACAAACTGGTTTGGAACACTCAGGGAATGCTGAGATTGTGGTATAGAATCAGCAAATATCTAGTATCAACTAAACGGTTCACAACAAAGAAATGACTGTTATAAATTGCAATTATGTCAGTGAAGCCATGTGTGAGAATGTGTGTGTGTGTGTGTGTGTGTGTGTGTGTGTGTGTGTGTGTGTGTGTGGCTTAGCTGACTTAGAGTCCTATGCCTAAAACATGTTAGTACTCAAGGAAAATGATTCCCTGCTTCAGTGAAGGTCAGAACATGAAATATGCACCAACCTAAGTTTCCTTAGGTATATACAAAGTTTCCAATCCTCAGAAAGCTGGCCAGCTCTACCTCAGAGTATGGTTATTTTTTTTTAAAAAAAATGTAAATAAAAGTCATTAGTATACGTGAGAAAATTATAATTAAGGAAATCACAGCTGTGAGCCAGCTTTAACAGTTAAATGAAAGCTTTCTGTCTTCAAGTATTTAGGAAAAGGCATGTTGCACTGAAGAGCTACCTTGTTATAAAAACCCCAATTCCAGAAGAGAGACGGCCCCCTAGCCTTCAAGTGGCAACAGTCACACAAAGCAGCCAGCGGGATGGTCCAATGTGGGGAGCCTCCACTGTGAAGTCTGCATAGATGCTCAAAAGCAAACCCAATTATATCACAGTGGGTAAGCCTTCTCCCTGCAGCTGAGAGCTAGCTGGGCTCAGCAGAATGGGCTCCAGGGCTTCCCCCCTGAGATGTAGCTCATTAAAGTAGTGAGCAGGTCACATATACTAGTGGTCAGAAACCAGAATTTGAGGAGCGCTTAAGGATATTAGTCCAGGGGCTGGAGAGATGGCTCAGAGGTTAAGAGCACTGACTGTTCTTTCAGAGGTCCTGAGTTCAATTCCCAGCATCCACATGGTGGCTCATAACTATCTATGAGGACATCTGGTTCCCTCTTCTGTATACTGTATACATAATAAATAAATCTTTAAAAAAAATATTAGTCCTTTATTGGACTGACATGTTTGAAGTTGCTCCATCACTTGGGGTCAGTGAACTATGAGATTCAGCCCAGATACTAAACTAAGGAGATATAGGGGCCAAATTCAGACAGGGAAGACCTGAGTTCTTCATGTCTCTATTTTAGCAATGCTAAAATAAATAAACACATCTGAAATTCTCCACTTGACAATTTCAGCAGACTTGGCAATTTTTTCTGCAGAAGCTTCCAGAAACCACATTTACCCATGGGCCATCACTGTTCTATTGAATAAATTGCAGATACTGATTAGCCACACGCAGTGGGAGTAGCAGAGAAAGGAAGCCCATTGTTACAACTGTGCCCTCCACACTACTTACTGATAATAGAAGAGGCTGTAATTGCCTAGCTGGCTGTTGTTTTTATCTTTGGCTAGGCAGAATGTTTTCTAATTTATATCATACATTCCCAGGTGTGGGAGAGATAGGGATTGTACCTCACAGGGCCAATATTGGTCCTTGGGTGGAGGCAATCCTACAGTGCTATATAAATTTTTTTTAAATATAAAGCACAAAACTATTATAATGCATAAATGGTTATGCAGCACACCTATGGTTTTACATCTTCTTTCTTCCCTCCCTCCCTCCTTCCTTCCTTTCTTTCTTTCTTTCTTTCTTCCCCCCATGACAGGATGTAGTCCTGGCCATCCTGAAACCCGCTTTATAGACCAGACTAGCGTTGAACTCAGAGATCCGACTCCCTCTGCTTTCAGGAGTCCTAGGATTAGCCACACCACCAGGCTCGGTTTTTCATTGTAGTGGGAGAGGAGGTGATTAAGGGGAAGAGAATAGGAAAGAAGGTGTAGCTCATTTAGGAAGGTGTTTCTAAGTCTGCCTGAAGCCCTCTGCTCAATCCCCACTACACAAGCCAGGCAGTGTCATAAACCAGGTTCAGTGGCACATACCTCTAATCCCAGCACTGAAGAGGTGGTGACCAGAGGAGCAGAAATTTAAAGTCAGCCTCTGTTACTTATAAAGTTCAAGAACAGCCTGGGATACATGAGACCCTGCCCCACCCCCTTAAAAAAAAAAAAAAAAGGGAAAGTGTTCTAACAGGAGCTGAAAGGCCATACTTTGGCATAGACACTATTTGAAACCTCCAGCCAAAACAATCACAAATAGTACTTTGGAAATAACAGTAGTTTCTTAAAACCAAGCTTTCAAATCTTCTTTGCAGGGATGACCACCTTAAACCACATGATTTGGAACAGTGCTATGTGGTTAGAAATAGTTTCATTATCTGCTTTTGTTCCTGTTGAAGAAAGCAAATGTTACTCTCAGGGAGTTGAACATGTTATTTGTTTATCCCCAGCAATTCTTGCACTATTTCTTTCTCGTAAGAAACATAGTGCAGTATGGATAATTATCAAAGTTCTAATCACTGGTCTTTTTTTTCTATTTCCTGATGACAATTGTCGCAATTTCATTTGAAAGGTGGGGGACTGTTAACCCCTTCTGTGACAGCTCTGAGTCTGTTTTGCATACATTTTTTTTAAAAAAGCACAAAAGAAACACTGAACACACATGGGCACTTATGATGATGTAATTGCAAAAATGAAAACAAGGGTCATGAATGACTCATCTGTCTGCCCTTTCCCAAAGGCCTATCAAATAAAACCAAGTATCAAAGCAATTCCCTCATTTTAAAAGCTTAAAAGTCCTGCATGTTTCAGAGCCATTTAAAAAAGGGAATTTGGTTTTATCAATCTGCTGAAACATATCGTTTGTTCACATCCAAGGTCTTTTTATGCAGGGTCCTTTCAAGCTACTTAAAGAAAAGGTGAGTTCTGTAAACAATTAAAAAAAAAAAAAAAAAGGCTACTTCTGTTGCTGCTGCTGCGGTGTCCCCACAGCTGACAGGGTGACTTGGCCACACTTCCCACAATTGTGCCTGCCTGACTCATGCCTAATGATAAGTCACGGCCCCTTCTCTCTACATTTTTCTTTTGTAAGTAATTGTGCACTTAAGATTCTGCCGGCCAAGAAGACAGATCTGATGTCTATAAAAACTTTTAATCTGATTTATGTGAGAATAAATCATGCTCTCAGAGAAGGGCTGGCACTTTCCTAAATTAAAGTAATCCCAATCATTGCCATCAAAGTTTCTCTGTCAGCTGAAAGAAAGCCAGCAGAAGCATTAACCTAACTGCCTAGGTTAGGGCCTAGAGAAGATCCATGCTGACATCCGGCTTCAAGAGAATTTCACAGAAAAAGGCAAAATAACAATACCAACAATTTCCCATCTTGGCGGCAGGACATATGAGAAGTAGAAATCTGGAAAAGGGAATTTTAAATTCTATTTCGCAGCTAAGTATGGGTTCTATCTCATTGTTCAGCCACCATTTCAGGTGATAAAGATGGCCATTTTTCTGAAACAGAATTGTTGATAGGAGGTCTTAAAGAGAAACTATGGAAAGTTGAGTGTCAGACTACACACAGTTAGTGCATCACAAATGAACTTTCAGACATTCCACGTATTTCTAGAATGTACTGATTATTCTATGATCATGATATGCTTTCATATTAACAATGATCATTCTCACTAAAGGATTGCAGTATTGTGAGTTTTGCATACACAAATCCTAGAGGTGCTGATGGTACCCAGAGGTGCTGATGGTACTTAGAGGTACTGCAGGTACCCAGAGGTGTTGATGATGTCCATTGAGCCAGATTCCCACCAACTTATCAGAGACATGTACCTATAAAACAGTCACAATAGTTTAAGCCATAGTTCTTCATGTGTTGCCTTTTGAAACCCATGGAGCAAAATAGGCATTCACACATGATGTAGAAATAAATAATCATTACTTTCTACTTTATGAAAAGATATTGTTCCAATGAAATAAACATTAGAATAGAACTGTTGCAAACAGGCATGTAATGACTAATTAAAAAAAAATCCCAAAACACCTGATTTTGAAGCCATATTTACATTGCAGAACAGACAGCATGATGGTTCATTTTCTTCTGTGTCTCTTGTGCACTGATAGATAATGGTTAAAATGATCCTCACAAGGTGACTCAGGACGAGTCATTCTGATAGAAAAAGACACTTTTAAGTAAATTAAAATAATAGAGACATCCTAATTTTTTGGAAACTATCAATAAGAAATTAGGACACATGAAAATAAGTCTCGGGGCTGGAGAGATGGCTCAGTGGTTAAGAGCGCCGTCTGCTCTTCCAGAGGACCCGGGTTCGATTCCCAGCACCCACATGGCAGCTGACAGCTGTCTGTAGTTCCAGTTCCAGGCAAACACCAAGGCAGATAAATAAATAAATAAAGTTTTTTAAAAAAAAAAAAAGAAAATAAGTCTCATGTGAGGGCTATTTCACCTCGAGTAAATCAAACTGTGGTTGTATGCATTTTTGTGTTCTGTTTCTCAGGCCACTATTCATGGTCTTGTGTTTTAGCTGGGTCATATGTCCTTTGTCAGTTGTTTTTAAAAGTAGAATGAATATTTCAGGATGATGAGTTAATCAAGTGAGGCAAAGAGAAAGATTCTGTAGCGAGTAAGATATCAGATGATGGGGCATTTATTCTTGTTAAAGCTCCAAATTAAAACAACCTGTGTTCTACCATGGAAAATCTTGAAACAACTTTTTTCTAGCCACAGAAGCAGAATTCTTACAAGCCATCATGTTCCAGTTTTCAGTAGGTCAGCCTCCATTTGCCAAGTTAATGTATGGTCTGTTGTTTCCACAGAAATCTCCTGTCTGGATGCTCACCAGAGGTGCCTTTGAATATCCTATCACTTCACCAGAGCTTTGTTCATTGATTCCTAATTCATTCAGTCATTCAGCCCATATTACATATTTATTCAATGTACTGTGCAATCTCTGTCACATGGGGACAGATATGGATACATTTAATATCCCTTTGTGATGGTTGTGTCATGGCTTTTAATAAAAAAAAAAAGTGACTTTATGATTTGCAGTGGAAACTTCTCAAGGCAGTGACTGTCTTCTCTCATACACAAAAAGTAGCAAATCCACATTTATTGCTGGGGATGTCGTGCGGAAAATTCCCATCATAACCACGTTACACATTACCAATCAGCTGGAGGTTAGCCTTGTTGAACTACAGTCAATGAAACAGAAACCTTTCTTGAGTCAGATTCTCCACAGTCCAGGCTGACCTCAGACTCTCTATGTAGCCAAGAATGACCTTGAACTTCTGATCAATTTGCCTCCACTCCTGCCATCTGGGATCACAGGTGTGGTCACCAAGCCTGTTTGGTATGGGTGGGACTAGGGGTTGAATTTTGGACTTCCTGTGTACCAGGCAAGTGCTTTACCAACCCAGCTGTGTCCCCAGGTCAGAAACAATAATTTCTAATAGAAATATTTATGATCTACATTTTAAATTTTATTTTGGGTGGAGGTATACTGGGATTTGAACTTCGGGCATCCTGTGCATGACTAACATTGAGTACTCCCAGGCATAGTTTTATTTTTGTTAGTTTTATACATTTCACTGGCCCAAATTGTTTCCACAAACTTCTTTACATATACCACATGCTAATCCCCTGTTAGCAGCAGGCAGATAAGCAGCAATGCAGTCCTACAGCATCCGTTCCCATGTACTGTGTCTCCAGAGATCCCTTAGCCCGTGACTGACTAAGAGACTGAAAGGAAACTCAGAGTTCACACGTGAAATACCACAAGTACACTGACACCATAATAAAAATGGACACGGATGAAAACTCACTATTTCCCCTTAGAAGCTACATGTATAAAACAATCAGAAGGAAATGCTTTAATATAGGCTATGTTGTAATACCACTGGCTGCTTCTGACCCTTAGCTCCTTCTGCTCATCCTAAAGGGTACTACTTTTGGATTTGACCCAAAATATTCTTGTTGGCACCAAACAATCAATCCTCAGAGCCAGGGATTTTTCATCAAAGCATCAGCAGACTGAAACTCTGTGGGTTTCTCCACAAGCAAGTTCCTCAGTACATCTATTAGAGAGCCTGATACTGAACTTGCTCACCCAATGTGGTTGCTATGGCAATTAACACAATGAAAGAAAATTAAAAGCCAGAAATGCCAGATTGCAAGCAAGAAGTAGTAATATACACAGTTCTGCACCAGAAGAGGTAGTCAAATATATATGTAGTCCCCGAACAGTTTCCATTAAAGCTGTACAATTTCACTAGTCCTTAAGAATTTTCAAGGAATAATATCCCCAAGATACAGAGATGCCTACCAGGTCTGTCCACCTGTATCTTCACTCAACATGTTTTGATAACTATTGTCAATCTAGGAGGCACTAACCTTTAATCTTAGGCAGAGGTAGGCAGATCTCCACAAGTTCAAGAACAGCCTGGTCTACAGAGCAAGTTCCAGGACAAGCTCCAAAGCTATCCAGAGAAATATAGTCTTGGAAAAAAATAAATGTCTACTGTGAACCCAGTACTATAGGTTCTGAGACTGGGCATTGGGTGTTCCCTGATGCCGTGAGGATCACACCCTGGTAAGAGATAAGAGACACCACAAGGGCCATGAAATAGCATAAGGTCCCAAGGAGAGAATCATAGACACAGGGCACATTTGGGGAAGGGGAGGAACCTTCTCTAAGACAGCCACTTTGAGGAAGGAAAAAGAAAATGCCATGGACACTGTGGTCTTTCCCCAAGTTCTCTGACTATGAGGAAGCCATGACTAAGCTGGCCAAGACAGCACTCTATTTGACAACATGTGGAGTCAGAACTCTTGTTCAGTGCTAGAAACAAACATTTAGGAAATGATGATGCCTGGGATAAGAATGAGGGAAGAATATAGCAGACAGTCAGAGAGGAGGAGCCACTGGGATTTGGGAGTGGAGGGGTCCAATTACTGGTATGGTCTCTTTGAGATATGACTGTGTTTCAGATTCAGGGGGGATGAGGTCTGTCTGAATCCTTCAGATAAAACTTCTTCTATAGTGTAATGCAATTCAATGGTTATTACAACTGGGTTTAATCGCCAAGTCTATGTGAATCACATTAAGACTTCATTTATCAATGACTCCTAAACACAGGTACTTCAAAAAGATGTGTAGTGGTGGGGAATGGTGATAGAGATATTGTCAGTGATATGGGGGACACTATGATGAGTACACCACTAAACAACACCAACCCCATCCTTCCTCAACTTGGGGACACTTGACGAGACCTGTCAATAAAGCAGCCAATGGCATCATGCTTTATTTACACTGCTTACTAAAATCACCCTACCCTGTCAGCTACTGCCAAGTTTCTCAGTTCAATATATTTAATTAATTAATATGTACACCCCAATTTCATTTCACAAAGATGACAGAAACATATATGTGAGGGTAATTTTCTAAATGTTTAAGCATGTTTGCATGTATGGAGGTGTATGTGGGGGGTGGTCACCCAGCTGTTATTGGGAATCTTTCTCAATCACTTTGTACCTTATTCTTTGAGGCAGACTCTCTCAGTTTAACCCAGAGTGTACTGATGTGAGCAGTCTTGCTAGCCAGCTGCAGGCATCAGCAGATAATAAAATATACTGATGATAAAGAAAAAAAAAGTTTCAGTATTAAGCTAAAAATTAAATATGTAGTGCAAGTATTTATTCACACAAACAATCTAAAGTAACAAAGAAGGGCTGGTGAGATGACTCAGTGAGTAAGGATGCTTGTTGCCATGGTTACTATCTATGTTGGACCCTGGAGACCCACATGGCAGAATAAGAGAAGGGATTATCGAAAACTGACTTCCACATTGTGTGTGTGTGTTCAAAAAAAAAAAAAATGAAAATAAAGCAGTACAAAGCTTGTAGATCTCTGCTCCAAACTGTTCTTGAAGAAGATGTCATCATCTGGGGACTAAAGAGCCTTTGTATTTCCTTATTTATTGATCTTTCTGTGTTACCATATCAGAAGTATGTGTCCTTTCTCTAATTGGTGGTCCAATGAGAGCTCAATCGCAAACTCACAGACCTAGGAACAGAAGGAAATGTTAAATATCTTCCTCTCATTTCCAGACTGTGCCACTTACGAACAAAGAATCCCAGTGCTTTTACATCTTGCTCATAGAAGCTGGCGTTTGAGGGGGAAACACAGAATGCTGAAAGTACTAAAAATAGCCCCCAAACACCACAGCACCCGCTTCCCCTCAGCTCCGTTTGCTATTAATATCCTAAGGATAACACTCAGGCTCCCCGTCATACTCCTCAAAGTGTGGCTGGAGAGGAAATGTCACTCTTACTAGATGAGACAGAGCCTCTGTGGAGGGGAACTGAAAAGCCAGCTAGCCTGAGCACACTTCAGGCTTTTGTCTAAAGGTACCCTGAGAGGTGGCCTCCCTCAGTAACAAAGAAGCAGAGAATCAGCCCCAGCAAATGCTGGCTTGAACTTGCTTTCTCTGTGAGAATTCCTCTACCTTGTGTGGCAGGAGAAGTTGCTTACATAAATCACCCATTTTTAAAGTCACAGCTCCAAATTGCCTTCCTACACTGCCTGCCTGGGTTGTGAGGTCTTAATTTGTAAACACATTTGTAGTCTAGTTAAAAATTGGACAGTGGGACAGGAAATATTCTTCCACACACCTCACACTTGTGAGCCACACACACCTCACACTTGTGAGCCTCACACACCAATTACCAACTGTTTGGCTGCAATTATATGTTTAAATCATTGTCTCTCCTTCCTGTGAATTTTGGATTCATTTGCTGGTACTTCCCAAAACAATACAAGAGTCTCCACTCTTACTTGTTTTGAGCATGTACATTTTAGCTACCAAAGCAGGCTTTTAACTAAACCCCACCATAATGCCTTGAGACATTGACCCACAGCAGAAATGATCTTGAGACTATTTGGGGCGGGCAGCTAGCTAGTAGAGGGGTGTTTCTGTTTTGTGCTTTTAGTAAAGAGATAAACCCTGCAGTTTTATGATGATATAAGAGGCCCCTGACAGGCACAACAGAGACAAAGAAAGAGAAAAGAAAACACACGGACATAAAAAGAGAAATGAAGCCATTTTGTCTATAAAGCACAGGATGTAAGATCTCAGGGCAGGAGCGTGATACAATGCCCACTCCTTTATTCTGCCTTGGAGCAGATGAGGTAAAATAATCTGAGGACCAGGGAGCAAGGCCAGAAAGAGAGGCTGCTCATTCCAGCCTTTGAAATTGCAGCTTTCTAGAAGGCTAATTTTCCTATTTGTTCACTGACTCAGTCAAGCAAGCTGAGAGCCCACCCACCACCAGACTGATGCCTGAAACATGACAATTCCATCCATTGTTTAATGGTGTTTAAAACTACAATAGCAAGAAAAATGTAGGGTAGATACACAAAGGTTATATATACCCCTACATGCCCAGCATGACTCAGCCTGTCCTTACCATGGCTTTCAAGGAAACCCAAAAGCCATTAAGGCAGACTTCCAGAAAGATGTCCTGTTTCAAACAGCCCACAGGGGACTATGCTATTCACGTCTTAGAAATATGATGCTGGAGAGATGGCTCAGCATTTAAGGGCTGTGGCTGTTCTACCAGAGGACCTGGGTTCAATTCCCAGCACCCACATGGCAACTAACAACTGTCTACAATTCCAGATTCAACACCCTTACACTGATATATATGCAGGCAAAATATCAATGCACATTTAAAAATCATTTTTTAAAAATCTCATGAAACGGGGAGAAAAGAAGTGACTGGATAATAAGATAGCCAATTCACATTGACAGGGACAGAGTCTGAGACCATTGCATGATGGGAGGGCTATAGGGGCACAGTCTCCTCGGCATGGCCGACAGTGCGTAGTGTGTATAGCTTTCTTCCAGATTCCCATGTCTAGGATGCATGATGGGTAGGACTTCAAATCACCTAGGACACAAATCTCTGGGCAGGATCTGTGAGGAAGCTTCTAGAATGGGTTAATGGAGCTGGGAAGACCCTGTCTAAATGTGGGTGTCACCATTCTACGGACAGCAGTCCAATGAATGAATGAAAGGAGAAACCAGGATGAGCAACAGCGTTCTTGTATCTCTGCTTCCTGACTGTGAATGTCATGTGACAAGAAGAGCGACCATCCTGTGGCCATGTCTTTCTCGTCATGGTGGACAGTATCTTCATATTGTAAATCAAAAGAAATCTCTCCTTAAGTAGCTCTGTCAGGCATTTTGTCACAGAGGAAACAAGAAATAAGGACCCCATACATGAGTGGCTACCTCTGTATATATCACATTGATTAAAGTATTTACTACATGTGACAGTTGTATAGCTTGGAGGAAGCAGGTAATATTTGCACATTTATCCCTTGAGCTCCCTTGGGCTATTAGCCACGCCCTTTCTTTCAGTTTGTTTACCACTGGATGCTGTCACACCTTTTATTTCAGTTTTAGCTTCAAAATGGCGACTGTGTTTCCCTAGTTTAGTGCTTATAGTGGAAAGTAGGAGGGTCTGCAGAGATGTTAATCATTGCCCATTGAAAGTTTCCTACTGAATTTTTATATGGCTCCCGTTATCACAGAAATAACTTCTCTGCCCAGTATATGGGCAAAAGAGATGGTTCAATAGGTAAAGTGCTTGCTGGGAACCATGGGGAGATGAGTTTAGATGCCAAAATCCACAATAAAGTATAGAGCAGTGCCGCCGGGGTATTGGATCTCAAAGGGCCCCTGTCAGCTATGTCAGCTGAAATGGTGAAATTCAGGCTCAGAAAGAGATCTTGTCTCAAAATGAAATGTAGAAGGATAACCAAGGAAAGACGTGACAACATCAAGCATATTTATTCTCTCTCTCTCTCTCTCTCTGTGTGAGACACACACACACACATACACACACATGTACACACACACACACACACACACACACACACACACACACACACCCCACAAAGAATTAAAGCACTTATAAGAAGATTTATAAGAACTACATCAGGATAAATTTTCATATTCCAATATTGCCATTCTGATTGTGACTTTTCAATAATGTTTGATCCTGTACCATTGTCTTATCTACCCTTATTTTGTCTGTTTCCTTCAAGGCATATGACCAGCCATGAAATCTAAATGTCTGAGATGTGACAGGTACAAAGTCCAAATGGAGGAAGAGAGTAATCACATCAATGACATCACCAGGAATAAAAACCATGCATGTGAGAAAAGCTCATGTGTGCTGGCTAGTTTTATGTCAACTTGACATAAGCTACAGTCATCTGAGAGGAAGGAGCCTCCACTGAGAGAATGCTTCCATAAGATCTGGCTGTAGGCAAGCCTGTAGAGCAAGCTCTTAATCAGTGACTGATGTGGGAGGGTCCAGTCTATTAGTAGTTCTATCCCTGGGCTGGTGCTTCTGGCTTCCATAAGAATGCAGGCTGGGGCTAGAGACATGTCTCAGCAGTTTGAGAACACTGGCTGCTCTCCCAAAGGACCTGAGTTCAATTCCCAGCACTCACATGGCAGCTCACAACTATCTGTAACTCCATTTCCAGGGAATCTGACACTTTCACACCAAGTCGCATAAAATAAAGTTTTTCTTTTTAAAAAAGAAAAAATGTGAAAAAACCAAAAGAATGCAGACTGAGCAAGCCATGTAGAGCAAGCCATTGAGCAGCACCCTTCCATGGCCTCTGCATCAGCTCCTGCCTCCAGGTTCCTGCCCTGTTTGAGTTCCTGTCCTGACTTCCTTCAATGATGGGCTACAATATTGAAGTGTATCCCAAAGCAACCCTGTCCTCCCCAACTTGCTTTTGGTCATGGTGTTTCATCAAGGCAACAGAAACCCTAAGTAAGACATCATGAAAAGTTTCAACATAGGTGACTATGTTTCACAGTCCTTCACAGCTTCCTAAAAAAAAGGTCTGTCTGCCTCTGTCCCCAGGCGCAAAGGCCTGCACCACCACCGCCAGGTTTTTTTTTTAACTCTATGACAAACTATATTTTTCTATGACAGTAAAATATACTCTATTTATCATGAAATGAACTGAAGATAGAAAAATCCAGTCTTTAGAGTAAATCGTTTTTTATTTCAAATCTAGCTAGATGTCTTTTACCTCTAATAGCAAAGCAGAAACATCCGGCTCCTGTTTGTTTGTTTGAAGAGTCTTTGGACCTAGTACTTTTACTTTGTAGCTCTTTGGCACCTTAAAAACTGGAATTATTTTTTTGTCTGCTTTTGATTTCTCATTACACATTTACTATACTGCCTGTCTTTTGTATTCCTGCTTAAAATATTAATGACACAATCCTGTGTCTGTTTAGAAATGATGATTACATACTATATACAGACATAAATACATACACAGTATGTTCACCACTTAGGACAGGTTTCACAATGTCCCCTTAAGAATATGCTATGCATAGAACTTAAACATTTCTGATTTATTCAATTACATATTTTACCAATATTATATAAAGGAAAAATATGAGGTCTCTGTGGGATGCATGTGTGTGTGTGTGTGTGTGTGTGTGTGTGTGTGTGTGTATGCATGCATGCACATACACCTGTATGCTTGTGTGGGGTGTGGTGTTTATCTATAGTAATTAATATAAGTGAAAAACTAAACACTCAAGGATGCCTGATACTATAGTTTCTGAAGGTTTATTTTTCTTTTTCAATGTTGATTATTTTTATTTTGCTGGGAAGTTCCAGGATTCTAACTCAGGGCACCATATAACATTGTTTTATTTAAAGTTTAATGTAAGTAATTAATGTGTTTCCATTGATGCATTACACAAACATGTGCATGCACACACACACACACGTACACACACATACACATACACACATGCTGTGTGTGAAGAACAGGGGGAGATTCAGATACACTGTCTAATGATCAAATCAAAGCAGTAAGCATGTTTATACCTCCCAAAATTTCTCATTTCTTTTTGTTCTAAATAACTGCTTCCAGCTAGTTTTAAACATATAAACAGTAGCATTAACTATAGATTACAATGCCATACAACAGAACCCTCAAGTTTTCTCAGTCTAACTGTATCATTAACACTATAATATTTTTTCTTTTATTGAAAATATTTATTTCATACTATATGATTATAGTTTTCCTTCCTTCAGCCCCTCCCAATTCCTCCCTCACTTCCACTCCTGTCTGGATCCACACCCTCCCTTTCTGTCTCTCCATAGTAAACAAACAGGCATCTAAGAAATAATAGCAAAATAAAACATAAAAACAAGCAAGTCAGAATAGGACAAAACACACACATAGACCCAGAGATGCACATGCTTGTACATTGTACACACAGGAATCCCATAAAAGCACAACACCAGAAGCCATGATCTATACACAAAGGGGCTACCTGTGATGTTTAAAAAAAAAATGCCCTGATGTATTATAAAACAAGAAATCTCCAAAGATGCTGTTGAATTCCCTTTGTATTGGCTGTCTACTGCTGGACATGGGGTCTAACCTTAAGAATGATTTGTTTTCTTAGGTATACTCCCTTGGAGAAAACTAATTTTTGATGTGCAAGTGGTTACTATTGGCACTAGCTTCTAGATTAGGGATAGCGATCTGTACCCATTTATACTCTCAGCTCTAGACCCTCATCTGGAGTACACCTATGCAGACCCTGAGCATGCTGCCTCAGTCTCTGTGAGTTCAAATGTGCATTGGCCATGCTATGTTTCAAAGGCCTTGATTCATTGGTGTCTTTCATCTCTCTGGTTCTTACACTCTACACCTCCTCTTCCACAGGGTTCCCCACGCCCTGACAGGAGGAGAGATATTTGATGGAGACATCCCATGTAGGACTATTTCAAAGTCTCTCACACACTGCACATTCTCTCACTGTGGTTCTCTGTATTTGTTCCCATCTACTGCAGAAAGAAGCGTTTCTGATGATGACCTGCTTCATCAATATAGAAGAATGTTGTTAGGAATCATTTCATTGATTTTTCCTTTAGCAGAACAGTAGTACTTGGTTTTGCTGACGATCCCTGACCCAGCTAGTCTCAGATTCTTGGCCACCGAGGCAGTGACAATTATGGCTTTTATCTCATGGAGTGGGCCTTAAATCAAATTAGATCTTAGTTGGTTGCTAATACAACTTTTGTGCCACTATTGCACCAGTATAGCATGCAGGCAGGAGTCCTTATAGATTAAAGGGTTGGTAGCCGAGCTGGTGTTTTTCCTTTCTTTGGTAGTGGGCAGAGCACCTTCCAGTCCACTGAACACTGGTCTATGGGGGTGAAGGCTCCAGGAAGACACTAGTTTCACTTCTCCATGTTCAGTGAGTTGTGTAGGTGTTGTCTCCAGCGACAGGACCTCACCACCAGTTTGTGAAGAGTAACCAATATCCTTGGGTTGTTTGGGGGTTCCCATAATACCTCTTTGGCCAACAACTTGACTAGATGTAACATATTCCTGATATAAAAGGTACTATTCGGTGATGAGAGATGTACAGTTTCAACATCATAATATTTTAAATGTAGATTAAAATGAAGACATATGGTCAACATATCTAATAAAGGCTAAAATCTGTTTTAAACATTCTATGTCAGACTGGAAAAAAAGGGAATTATTAAGGGTAAAACATATTTATAGAAGTAATAAGTTATAGAGAACTAATTTCTAAAATATGCAGTTATTGTTGGACTATGAATTTAGTTTAAATTGGCCATTTTGCTGACCTGAGGGATGCCACTGAAAAAGAAAGAATGGAATAAAGAAAGAAAAAGAGGAAGATATATCTAGCTCATGATTTCTTTTGACTTTGTTTAACCTTGAAGAAAAATATCTTCTTGAATAAGTATAAGTTTTTAAATTATAGTTATGTGGGGCTGGAGAGATGGCCCAGCGGTTAAGAGCACCGGCTGCTCTTCCAGAGGACTCGGGTTCGATTCCTAGCACCCACATGGCAGCTAACAACTGTCTGTAGTTCCAGTTCCAGGAAAACACCAAGGCAAATAAATAAATAAATAAAAGTGTTTTAAAAAAATTATAGTTATGCAGTAAGGATGATTATAGCATATAGCTGAAATTAAATACTAATAAGTTAGTTTTAAGGGTCATAAAAATAATAAGCCTTGAGTTTTCAATTTCAATTTGAAAAATTAATTATTCAGTCCTATTCCCAATCACATTTCAAATGCAGTTCTCTTGAAGCATATTGTCTTAAATTTAACACAAAGGATTAAAAATACCAATACATCATGATGTCATCATGGCATAAAAACAAATCTATTAGTTTTGAGGTTTTTATCTAGCTGGTTTACACATAAGCTTTAATCATATGTGACTTTTGTACACACAATTTAACAGAAAAATTAAAGTGAAATAACTAGCAACATCATCTTAGATCATCCCGTTCAGGATGTTGCTCTTCCAGGTCATGAGTACTTGGCTTCCACTCTCAAGGCCTGCTTTGGTTCTTTTTCATCAAAACAGAGGAAGACATCCCATCTCGTGACAGGATACATCCTAGTTCCATAATTTTTTTTTCTGCTGTCTGTAAATTCTTCTTGCAAAGGATCCTTAGCATGTTATCTGAAGTTCTAAGGCAGTACAGTCATGCTACAAGGAATGATGACCAAGTCTGCATACACACAAGCAGTGACAAATGCCTTAAAAAATATGCCACTGCTGCATCTTACAATAATAAAGGTAAAATATGGAATTTCAGATGCACCTTAATGCATGAAGGGACTCTTCTGAGAGCTGAGGACATCCAACTTTTATATTTATTTCTCGCTAATGTACAATTAAGAATATGAGTCTTTTCATTTCTCATATCCTATAATTAATTATAAAATGTAAGTTAATTTTTGTGCTCTCAAATAAGTGTTTGAGATGGAGTATGAAAACACTTTGTAAATAATATTCATGTCTGAGATTTCACAACTAACTAAACTGTACATATGCTTGGTCTCAGCAAAATGCCTTTATTACAACAATAAATATAAACACCGTCAGTTTTAAAGTCATCTATATAATTACCAAATACAAGCATATGGTTTTTGTGAGAGATCTTGGGAACCTTGTGAATCTGCTGTGGCATTTCTACAAACAGATTTACTCACTATGGTCATCCAATCATGAATTTCAAATGTGTGACATCTGGAAAATTTTTAAGAACATAGTGTGTTCCAATATCCTGGAAATTTGATGAATGTAATAATAAAATGTAAGGACTGAATTATTTTTGCTACATCCACTAAAGTAGGCATTTCTACTACCTTTGCTTCATTGTCATATCAAGTTACAAATTATAAGGGTTGAAATTTAACTGCACTGTCTAATGGCAAACTCTCTCAGAGAAAAAGGTGAAGAGGCCAAAGAAGAACATGCTTTGGATTCCAACAGGTAGAAAGGCTGGGCCAGCCACAGAGCCACTGGCTGAGTGCAGACTTTGTCATTAGTAAAGCAATGAGGACAATGCTTCATTCTTTTAAAAATGATACTTAGTAAAAAAAATGAAATAAGGTTCTCAAATCTCATAGACTATACCTGGTACATAGCAGGGATTCAAAATATTTTAACTTTGCTTTCTATTTTTGTGAACTCATTTATCCATGACATATATTTAATAAGATCAATACCCACCTGATATGTACTGATTTGGGAAGCCAAATTTTCAGTGCCCTGTAAAGTCTCCTAGTCCCTCAAGCATTACCCACAATGCCTGGTGTCAGCCCCTCCCTAGTTCTTGGCATGAAAAGTATTTAGTGCTATTAGGAACATGTTGTGTGCGGCCAACCACTAAGTCACTTTTCTAATGGGCCTTGGTCAGGAGTGTGTAGAGAGGGTACTAGTGAAATCTGAAATTACCACTCCAACAATCAAGAGTATGAAAAAATATGAAAAGCTAAATAATAGATTATAACGTCAAGCTAGATTATAGATGTATAGGTAGATAGGTGACAAAACAAAAGATTGATAAATGATTGATAGACAATTAATAGATGACAGAACAGGTGGATAGACATATAATAACAGATACTAGACAGACATACAGACAGCTGATTGGCAGGTTGAGGGTTAGTGCAGAGCTTTCTGACACTAGACTCAGGTCTGAATGTTCCACTCAGTCCCGACTTGCACACAACATTTTAGAACCCAGCTCAAAACACAGAAAGGAACTAGAATGCATGAGACCATGCCAGTGGGCTGTCCCTTTGCTTATTTGCAGCCACAAGACATTTGTGTAAGAGTATTAGTAGTCCCAATATTAAGAGATTTCAAGGGGTAGAGTTTTTGTTTTCCTTGTATATCATCTAATCTAACAGATGTTAGTACACAGTGTCTGTCACCTCTTCTGCTGTGTTTCTTTCTGCCTGTCAGCGTGTCACTCAGTGTCAGGAAGAGCTTTCTTCAGAGAACCTTGTCAACTGACAAGCAGCCCACGTGCACTGGTGCTATTCTGTAAGCCACTGTCTTAGGCGTCCTGGGTTAGTCTCTTCATCCTTATCTTTTTTTAAAAAAAAATAAAGTCCTCCTTCCCCATGCATTCCTTGTTCTCCCTCCTAAACCCTCCTGGTCTCGGTCTCTTTCTTATCCTTCTCAAATTGCAGTAACTGAAGCCCTTTCAGGTAAGCACAGCTCAAAAGTAGGAGACTCCATTGTGTTTCACTTTTGACATTAACATCCTTAACATCCTGTGTGTGTGCATGTGAATGTGTGTACATATGTGTGCGCCTGCACATCTGTGTATGCATGTGAGAGGTCAGAGGGTAACTTCTGCTGCCATTCTTCAGGTGTTATTCACCTTGTTGTTAAAATTGTATATCTCATTAGCCTGGATCTCCCCAAGTAGGATCCACTTGCTGGCTGCTGAGCCTCAGGAGTCTCTTGTCTCTGCATCCCCGAGACTGGGATCACAAGTTTATACCACTATGGAGTTCTGGGGATGGAACTCGCCTGCTCAGCCTTGTATGTCAAGCTCTTTACCTACAGAGCCATATCCCATGCTCAGTTATTTCCATCTGTTTACAGGGATATCTGCTTACTGCAGGCCAGCATCAAGACAACCACGCCAGACACCGAAACCACATGGGATGTTCTAATCCATACTTAGAAGCAGTTTTGTTTTCTAGCATATGACAAGACCCAAACCATGAACTTCATGGAAAAACCAAAGTTACACTTGAGTGATGGTGCATGCCTGTAACCTCAACACAGAGTGGGCAGAGAAAGAAAAACTATATTGCACAAATTGTATTTATTCTAGGCTATTTTTATTAAATATACTATATATAAATGCAGGACAACAAGTCTGAAGCCACTTGAGAGTGCATCACAAATGCAAGGCCACCAGGAACTATATAGTGATATAGTGCCTCAGTAAACCAGAGAGTCAGGAATATAGCTCAATGATAAAGTTCTTGCCTGGATGGTCCAGGCTTTGTGTTCAGTCCCTAAGAGCATATACAAAAACTCCATTCAAGGCATACAAGAATATAAGACATTTCATTTAAATATTTCAATATACATTTAGGTGAAGGCTTTTTCTGCATCTCTAAGTACATACTTTCCTAATAATAAGATCTGTCATTCACTCATTACACTATCTTGATAACCACAGGTCTCTTAATTATTAAACACACTATAGGAAGTGCATGTGATGATATTCCAATACCATGACTCTATACATTTATCATGTCAGGCTCTTAAAAATTGGGGAAATTATCTGAAAATGAAAATATGAACAGCTATCATCTTGAGTTTTCTCAACAATGAACACACTTTTCAGTTGATTGTATGTATATTTTTTCATTTGAAAATGGGGCTTTGGCAAAAAAAATTCCTATAAAAGTAGTGAGAAATAAAGAGAAACAGTGAGAAAGAAAATTATACAAGACTCTAAGGGAAAGATTTGGACACAGTGTTTATACTGTGATTAAACACACTCTATGGGCTGGAGAGATGGCTCAGCAGTTGAGAGTACTGACTGTTCTTCCAGAGGACCTGAGTACGATTCCCAGCATTCACATGGCAACTAACAACTGTCTGTAATTCCAAGATCTGACACCCTTACACAGTTATACATGCAGGCAAAACACCAATTCACATAAAATAAAAAACATTGAAACACACACTCTACTAGAATTAAAACCACAGAACCTCCCACTTATAAGTACATGTAAGATGACATTCTAAAAAGTGCTCAGGGAGAGAGGCTATGGTGTGTTTTGTATCTGAAGTTGGAGCAGATTTTGAATGGCTCACCTGAATGGATAAACTCATCTTGTAACATATGTCAAAATCAACAAGTTCTCTGGGGTGTAACACTGGCTTCTGCTGGTGGACTATGGAGTCATTGTATCTACTGGATGTTTTCATGAGAGTGACCATCACCAAAAAGAGAAAGGAACTTAAACAATACCCTGGCCATCTGGTCTAAGAAGCTGCAATTTTGAGGAAAGCCCCGAATCCTAGGAAAAGAGCACAAATCCATATGCAAATGTGTTTCCAACACTGTTTTCTCTCCATCCACACCTTTTCAACAGCACGGTAGTTAATAATTGCTTGTTTGGAGGTTAGACTTTTCCTTGCTACAATTACAGATTCAGTAGCTTGTGATGGAAATTCCCGGGAATGTAACTTGGCTGGTTTGGACTCCAAAAAGAATGGACCACAGGAATACTAGTTAACTGTTGATTATACTGTAGATTGTTCAGAAAGCTCTTTGTAAAACTGCAAGTCATTCCATACTGAAGGATTAATAACTAAGACCAGGGCTACCCTAGGAGAGCCCATTACACACTGAAAATGTAACTGGTAGCCAGCACGCATGTGGTATTGTAAGGCTCCAGTTATTTCTCTCTGGAAGAAATCTTATGCCAGATGTGATGAAGCCACCATCTATCTTTGAGTCAGATGTCAGTTTCTTATCAATGGACCAGTGTTCATGATCTCAGTTCCAGATTTCCCAGTGCTTTGTCTTAAGAGGTGTTACTTCAGGTCTAGCACTGGTGAGAACTTGTGTACCAAGTACAAAGTCCCCCTCAGGAACTCTGCTGGAGTGCATTGCCTCACTCTAGTGCTCTGTGGGTGTGCCAGGTACTGTTTGCGAACATTTCAGGAGGGGATCCAGTCTCTATTCACGATACCCTAGTATCTCAGTTTTCACCACATATATCTGCCTCTATTCCCATCTCTCTATGATAATTATATACACAAGTCTATGAATATTTTTACCCAGCAAGCATCCAAAAAAGTGATGCATCAAATGACTGGAAGAATATTAACTGAAACACTAACATAACAGAAATCAAACTATAGGCCAGGCAGTGGTGGCACACACCTCTAGTCCCAGGACTTGGGAAGCAGAGGCAGGTGGATCTCTGAGTTCAAGGTCAGCCTGGTGTACAGAATGAGTCCCAGGGCTACACGGAGAAACTCTGTCTTGAAAACGAAAACAAAACAAGGCAAAGAAAGAAAGAAAGAAAGAATCAAACTATAAAAGCCTATCAGAGAACAGCTTGGCAACTATTAATCATCTGAATCTAGAATTATTACATGGCCAACAATCTTACACTGAGGATATTTACATGAGAGAAGAGACAAGTGTCTGAACAAACCCATTCAGGACTGTTCACTGCTTCCCCACTCACAATAGCCAGGAGGAAGGAAAGACCCGGATACACATCAATGGATGACTATGTGGGCAAAGTGTAGATTACTCATGCACCAAGTGAAAATTTATTCAAATACAACAAGGAAGTACAAGGACAAAACCTTCCAAAGACAAGAAACCAAACTCAGAACTTCAAGACTACATATCTCCAGAAGAGGTAACACTATAGAGAAAGAAAGAAGAGTGCTGGTCGCCAGAGGATGGAGGATGGGGGATGAAGGAAACTGGGTTCTGCTATGGGCAAGTGTTTGGGGAACAGGGGTGTAATCTGACAGTAATGGCTTCTCTTGGTAAATAAAATTAAAGTACCTGAATTGTTCAGGTTAAAATGGTGGCGATGCTAAATCTTATGCCATTTGTCACAATGAGAAAAGTCAGAAGGGAAATATAAAACGAATAACATTCATATTACATCCAAGGGGATGTGATGGCTGAGCTACATTGTCAACTGGAGGGGACTTAGTCACTAGAGTTTAACTCTGGAAGAAAGGTCTTCCTTAAAATGTAGGTAAGGATGCTCAGACTAGACAAAATTTGGGACAAGAGCAGGAGAGTTAGTGAGCACAAGCATGTATGTCTCTGCCTCCTGCCTCAGAAGAGGATGTGAGCAGACACCTCACATTTCTGCCATCACACCTTACCATCTCGCATCCACTATGATAAATGAGAACTCCTAATACAGCAAGACGGAATAAACCCACCCTTCCTTCCTTCAGTTTTTGTTTTTAGTGATTTTATCATAGCAACAAGTAACTAATACTGAGGCCTTCGATGAAATAATCCAACTATTTTTGTCACTAAATAGGGTGTTCTTCATACAACTGCTTTAGCATTTATATTTTTAAATCCAAGATGTCTCTTTGTGTCGCTGATAGATTCAATTATAGAATGATAACTGAAGTTCTACTTGAAAGGTACAAAGACTAGCAAATGTTCCTTGTTTTCTTTACACCTCAATTATAAAAATATCCAACCTCTAAGATGAGTTGGCACATCTGTTAGAGATAAAACAGCATCAGATGTCAAATAGAATATAAACATGCGAAGGCATTTTCTCGGGCCTCTCCACATCCATCCACAAGCACACCAAACATCTTAAGTCCCATCTATTGCCCTACTGCTTTGAAATTTGACTTCAGTTTCTTTGCAAGAAAGTTGTTTCTTCACAAGGGGTCAAAGGAACCAGTGAACTTCCATGTGAGATACTGGAAAATAGGATGCTGGTCTAATGTCATTCAAGAAAATTCAATGGACACTATTAGGTTTTTTCAGACTTTATCTTTCAATCTCCAGCATGATGACATTAACTGTATGTCCCTGTAACAGTTTGAAATAGGTGACAGTACATGGTGCTAAGTACTCCTGGGGTTTGCATAGGGTCACAGGATTTGTAAATAAATAAATGGCAGTGGGGAATTCCCCATCACCTGATTTTTCATCTCGGGTTTCTCTACTCTCTCTCTCTCTCTCTGCTGTGACATGAGTGCCAAGTTGAAACCCAAGCTCTGGAACTTTCTGCCCAACACGTCTCTGTTCCTTCTTTCACTATTAAATCCAGTATGAAGACAGAAGGCCGAGTGCTTCACAGCCAGGGCTCACTTACCAATTATTCTAAGTCTGACACATATTTCCAGAAGTTAATGTCACAAATATCTAATGATCTTTCTGCCAATTTTTATGATTATACAATGCAATATGTCTGATAAATGTATTCCAAAAGCAGATTTTTCTCTCGGGATACAGTAAATGCATAATCTTCTAAAACGACTAAAAGTGATTAAAAAAAAATAGATTGGAAGTCAAATTTCTGATTTTTTTTTTTCATGAAGGAGGAAAGAATCCAACAGAGAAAATTAATGTTACCATAGTGGAACAAGCCATTTTGATTTACAAGGAAAATAAGTCAGTAGGCCACTTTAAAATAGAAAAAGGTGTCTTGAGGATAGGGTGGGGCTGGAGAGCTGGATCAGTAGTTAAAGCTTGCTATAAAAGCAAGAGGACCAGGGTTTGGATCTCTAGAACTCAGGCAAATACTGAGCAGGTGTGGTACCCACCTAAGATACCAGCCTTGAGAGGCAGAGATGGGAGATTCCCCCAGCAAAGCAGCTTGTGAGACTAGCCATGTCTTGGAGCTCTGGGTTTGACTGAAAAACCCTACCTCAAAGAATACGCCAGAAGAGCCATTTGGGAAGACTCCTATTGTCAACCTCGGAACTCCACAAGCACACACATGCAAGTGCACCCCCTGACACACACACACACACACACACACAGAAACGTGCATGCTCTTGTGCACATTGCATACATATTCATGCAAAGAAGGAAATGATAGGACGGCTTAAACATAAACAAAAGATTCCCTTTGGAGAGGTCAAAACTGCACCCCAGGTCTGCCTTCCTTCTAGCCATCCTCTAACACCAAGGCCACGCCTACTCTTTGCTCCTCCCACTTCCGGCTGAGAACCGAGGGAGAAATTTGACATTAGGCCCTTAGAGGGGCAAAGTAACCTCATTTCAGATACACTGAGCTTGGAAAATTTCTGTACCGTGACTGTCCTTGAGCAGCTACTGACGACACAAGAACCAAAGCTCACACATGTGAACCCATCTTCTGCTCCCGATAGCACAACATCCATGGACCGGCTTTCACCCTACCCTCCACTTCCCACGCTTTCCAAAGAATCTTCACTTTAAAGGTGACAGACTTCAAAAGAAGCAGATAGAAGGTATGTATTGATGTTCAATATAATCATAACAGTATGTCTGTCTTCTTTCCAGAAACAAACACATTACTATATAAGCCTAAGAGTCACTTACATACAATATCTAATATCAGGTGGGCCACTGAGTGGAAATCTGTCAGAAACTAAACAACTAAAAATTAACATCTGGTACTTCTTATGATCTTAACACAGAGGACACTATATTCCGAGCTTTGTTCTAGAGATACCCTAAAATAGCAAAATTCTCTGAACAATAGTGAAAACTTCCCAGTTAAGGGCTGATGCACTGATGAAGGCTACTGACATATTTAAGGCACACTGACATACCTGAAATTGTCAACAGCCATGTCTTGCAAGGATTCCCAACAACTGGAGTCCTAAAACTTAGGGTTAGGGTTAGGGTTTTGGTTAGGATTAGGGAGACCAGGTTAGCCCTGGTCCTCCAGCTTCATAACCATCCTGTTCAATTCTTTTTCTAACTTTAAGACACAGAGAACAGTTGTAGAGATGAGCCTTGTTCAGTGGGTCAGGACAGGGAGCTTCGAATATCTGTAACCAAGCTGTCTTCTCTGTCTCCCTGTTTGTCAAAAACAACAGATTGAGAGACATAACCCCACCGGTAGCAGGAGGCAATCCACTTCGTTTCTGATAAACATCTTCAAGAGCAAGTAGAATGGAAACTGGTAAAATCAGAACTACAGCATTTTAGGTTTTTAGAACAAACTTTGATGCGGTTGAGACATTGAGACATATTTATTTGGATACATTTATTTGGTTTACTTACCTACCTGTAATTACACACAAAATTTTTCCCACAAATACTCAGATAAGCATGGATCAATTTCTGTATTTTTGCTGTCCTTTCTACATTAAAGTGGAGTGGCCTGGAGAGTGAGGAAACCATTAGCCAATGGAATATGGTAACAGTCCAGAGAGTTTTCAACTTTCTAAAATTCCAGGGCCAATTATCTAGTATAAAAATTGTTGTGCATGAAGAATAAAATATTTAGCGTCATCCAAATATGAAGAAGAAATTAGAAAATGCTTTCAGGCAAATAACCCAGAATCCAAACTTCTTCTCAAGGATCACCTTACTTTGCTTCAATTATTGCTTAACTTTTTCTTTCTTTATTTCTTTCTCTTTTTTGCCAGGTGCCACAGAGAGTTTATTTAGGGTTCACATGTCTGGAGAAAGGGGAGATGAAGGAGAAGGAAAGGAGGAAAGAAGAATAGACTGTACACCAAGAGAAAGGTATTTGCTAAATGGAGGTTGATAAGTTATGGGTTTCTGCATAAAAGTCCTCACCATACTTAGCCAATGGTGGCTTATAATGAGTAGCCAAGGAAACACACATGCCAGGCCAAAGGCCCACAATCCACTCACTCATCAAAAGCTTATTGGATGGTCTCCTACTCAGGTGTCAGGTCTACCTAGCTGTCTCCCGAAAATACGAGTCTTTATCTCCAATAACCTGATGATCCTGGTTGAATCCCAGGAGTAAGAAATACATATTTTTTCATTGCAGAAAGAAATTCTCAAAGTTCATGCCAACAGCGAAAATCAATTCTGAAGTCAAATGCTATCCTTCCTCAGCAACAGATATCCCAGGGCCTCTTGCAAGAAATTCCTTCCTCTCAACACAAGTGACCAACTCCCTTTTGTAGTGGGGCACATCCACCATTTAAGGACCACCTTCTTAGTTAGGTCTTTCTTAGTTACACCAGCTCCAGGAGTTGTACCCTCTGTGGTCCCCAGTTTTTCTCTCTTCATAGCAGTTGCTGTTGTCACATATATGTGTGTGTATATATATATATATATATGTTTACTAATATATATATAGGTATATATGCATTCATGAATGTGCAGGTATGTATGTATGTGTGTATGCATGCTAGTGCCTATGTATGTATAAGCCATGTCAACCTTGGATGTTACTCCTCAGGTATTATTCCCCCCCATGCTGTGGGATTATACTTTTGCACACTGTAAATATTTGAAATTGTTGTAAATACTAATTTAATAAAATGCTGATTGGTCAAGTAGCTAGACAGGAAGTAGAGGCGGGAACACTAGAGTAGGGGAATTCTGGAAGGTGGAAGAACAGAGCAGGAGATGACGGGGAGATGCAGAGGAAGAGGGATGAGAATACTGTAGTGAGAGAAGGTGCGAAGCCATGTGGCTAAGCATAAATAGAAATATAGGTTAACATAAAGTATAAGGGTTAAATAGAAATATGCCTGAACCACAGGCTAAATAGCTTATACTTAATATGAGCCTCTCTATGTTTATTTGGAACTGATCAGCTGTGGGAATGACCAGGTGGGACACGGAAACTTTAGACTACACTCCCTTTTGTAAAAAGAGGGTTTATATTAGCCAAAATGTTGTGGAATGCCTTTCTGTATGCTGTGAATTACCATTGGTTAAGAAAGGGACTCTTATGACCCGTGGCAAGGCAGCCTGGAGGCAGGTGGGGAAATCCAAGCAGAGATAAAGGGAAGGAAGGTGGAGTCAGGGAGACCCTGCAAGCTGTCACCTGAAGAAGCAAGATGTAAAAGTATAGGTAAGTCACAGGGTAATACACAGATTAATGAAAATGGGTTGAGTTAAGTTGTGAAAGCTAGCAAGTAAAGTCTGGAGATCCAGCTGACTTCACCTGCCCTGTGATGGAATTGCAGGCATAAGACATCATGTCCAGGTTGTCAAATAGGTTCTAGGCTTTGAACTCAGGTCCTCATGATTGTGTTACTTGAACTTCAGCAGCAGTGAGTCACCTCCCAGGCCCTCATTTTTACAAATTAGCTTATCACTAGTTATCTAATTTGTATGTTCATTTTCTCTCTTTCTTCCCATGTGTTTTCTACCTAGCATGGTAATTTACTCTAAGAATAATTGTTGAGAATGGTTAGCACAAAGACAGAACCAAACAGTACACTAGGCCTACAAAGACCACTTCACTGTGAGACCTTACTTAAGACATGTATGGCGGAAATAGTAGGCAAACATAGATTTCAGGGTGCCTGAGTTAAGACAAGCAAGTTGAAAGTGAAATATGGGGGCTGTCTATATACCAGCAGCCTACATACAGCAACTGGTCCACATACACTTTGAGTTTCATATTATATTCTCCTCTTGTGCTAAATGTCACTGGTGACTTAGACTTTTGTTTTCCTTTGTCATACTACTAAAGTGATCCCATCCATTTGCATCTGTCAGGAGGACATCATGAATGCAACTTATGGCTGCATGCATTGCTTAGATTATTTCCCTGAAATGGAGGACCCACTGGGCTTCAATGGCTGCACTGGAAAATTAATAGAGAAGCAAGGAATTGATAAAAAGAAAAAACTCCTAGATTTTATATCATTAACATGGTTGTGGAATATCATCTCTTCAGTGATATCTCAGACAAAGAAACACAAAATAAAAAAACTTGAATATCAAGCTGTGTGAAAAACAAAATACTTCATCTAAGACAAATGACAGAAAATGTTGCATGTGCTTATTACAGAAAATTAATTAAACTACGTTGGGTTAACATTATTTTCTTGGCAAGTAAGTGCAATGATTCAATCAAACAATAACATCCTCTCAAAGCCTGTATCCTTTCATTCAGGGAATATATATCAAGTTATTTATGATGACCTCATGACATAGCGATGAATAACAGAAAATGTGAGAAATTTCAAAATCTGGGCAGGCGAGACGGCTGTGTGTGTGTGAGTGAGTGATTCCTGTTCGAGCCTGATACCCTGAGTCTGGTCCCCAGAACGCACATAAGAAGTTGAAGTGGAAGCAGGCATCTGTAATTTAGCACCCCAGTGGAATGATGGGAGGCAGAGACAGGAGAATCATCCAGAAGGTCATGTGCCAGCTAGCCTAGAGTGCACAGGCTCAAGGAGAGAGCTAACTTTCAAAGGGTGGCCTCTGACCTCCAAATGCTGTGTGATGCACACACCTACAAATAATGTGCATGTACATGTGTGAGTATAGACCCCACACACACCACCACCACTATCAACACCATCATTTTTAAATTAAAAGAAAGAAAAGTAACTCGGAACAGTATTTATGACCATTTCTCTTATTAGCATTTTATTATCTTTAAAAGACCAAACTTTATAACACCATCTTTACTGACCCATCCATATGCTCAGATTTATTATGGAGCAAATAATAATCTATTAAAAATTTTTTCTACAAGACTGAACTCAGTCGCTTTGTGGACCTCTACCATGGTGTCTCGTGCCACAGGGCACAACTTTGCCAACACATATCAAGGAAACAGCCCCTTTTTTCTCACTCAAAGCTAACCTGCAGCCATACTAGCTTGCCACCTGTCTCAAGTCAGAGCTCTAGAGGACTCCGCCATCCACCCACTAAAGCACTCGCAAGCTCCAAACAACAGAGATCTCCAGGTCATTAGAGGGTACATTCGGATAGGGTGGATGTCCCCAGACATGTCTCAGAGCAGTATAAGCAAATAATTTCCACAGGAAAACACACAAATATTCACACTATGTAGGATAAACATGAACTATAAATAGCTTCACATAAGGTCAGATCAGGTTTTGAAACCAGATGAGTTCAGGTCAGGTCAGAATTTGTCACCATGTTCAAGGAAAAAAGAAATTCCATTCTACCTTCTGGCTTTTTCAGATACAGAGAAGGGGCCCTGAGGTGCACTGCACCAGAGCCTTGTTGTACATTAAAGACCACAGACACTATCTTCTCCTGAGCCACTCCATGTAAAGTAATTCATATCAAGTTTCTTCTGATTTCTTTTTAATAAAAAAATCTCCAGAGAAAATTCTCACTTCAAGTTTTGAATTTGAAAAAAGGTTGTGACTTGGCTGATGGCTTGCTATTTTGTGAAAATTCTAAATCAAGGCTATCTTAGTCCGTTTGTGGCCTTCCTTACCAAAAAACAAAACAAAAAATCACTCAAATGAACAGGGGCCAGGAAGGTGGCTCAAAAATGCTTGCTGTCTAAGCCTCGGAATTTGACTTTGATCCTGGGAATCCTGGGATAAAGGCAGAAGAAGAGAACCATTTCCACAAATTGCCCTCTGATCTCCACGTGATTGCTACGGCGCATGTGCCCCACCCCATTATGTCCACCCCACCCCCACACAGGATGATAACAAAACAAAATAAACAAGCTCAAATGTTAAGTTCAAGAAAATATCATTATAAATTAAAGACTTACAGAAAAAGGAGCCAAAAAAACCTGCCTAACGGGTAAGGGGTTTGTAAGACACGGAATCATCAAGTGCTCATTAACTGTGAATTTGGTGGCGTTTGTCAAAATCAGATAAAGGAAAAAGAGTAATAGGAAGTGGGGGGCAGTTAAAATTGTTCTGCGATATGAAAGCAAAACTGATTGGCAGCAATGTACTCAGTAAGCGGAAAGGCCAATATCGCTGGTCCCCTCGGGTAACAAAGCACGGAACACGTGACTGCACTCAGTGAACCACTTCTTAAATCAACATTCTCACCAACAAAAGCCTCTCAGAGGTGATTTGCCTGAAGAGGCGTCATCACTAAATGAGACAATATCCAATCATGGACGGAAATGACAACACAGTTCAACTGCAGCATGCTCAGGGCACACCGGCCTCCCCTCACCTTAGCAAAGAGCAGAGAGACTTCCAGATATGTAACCACAGATCTGGAGCCGGAACTACACAATGCTAGAGGCCTTAAGGACATGGGGAGACTGTCAGACGTGGACACTCTTCACTCTCTCTCCAAAACAGGCATACACATTTGAACCTTGTTTGTTGATCCTCATCCGAGAAGAAAGATATAGACTTTTTGCACATAAGGTATTTAGCCCATGGCAATCAGGAAAATAAAGAGTGAGGGAAAGAATGGAAGGAGCCATAAAATCTAACTTAAACACAGTAAATTATGTCCTTAGGATGGAAGGGCAACTGATAGAAGAATGGAAAATCCCTTTTCTGAAGGTCCATAAAAGATAAACCAACTCACTAGAATGGGTCTGATAGAATTGTAAGTATATACCTATTTTTCTCCAAGAACAAAAAAAAAAAAAAAAAAAAAAAAAAAAAAAAAAAAAAAAAAAAGAATCAGCAGATAAAACTCTCAAGGGACCTTTCCTGAGCATCACTGACAATGAACATGGCCCAACACCAGCGAAACGTGTATTATCAAGAGACACAGTGATGATATAAGGAGAGACCTGTCTTAGGGTGTCTATTGCTACAATGAAACACCATGGCCAAAAGCAAGTTGAGGAGGAAAGGATTTATTTGGCTTACCCTTCCATATTGCTGTTCAACATTGAAGGCAGTCAGGACAGGAACTAAAGCAGGACAGGAACCTGGAGGCAGGAGCTGATGCTGACTGAGACCATGGAGGGGTGCTGCTTACTGGCTTGCTCCTCATGGCTTGCTCAGTTTGCTTACTTACGAAACCCATGACTACCAGCCTAGAGATGGCCCCACCCACAGTGGGTGCCCCCCCCCACTAATTAGGAAAATGCCCTGCAGTTGGATTTCATGGAGGCATTTTCTCAGTTGAGGATCCCCCCCTTTTCGATAACTCTAGTTTGTATGCCAAGCTGACATAAGAGCTGGTTGGTTTTCTAATCAAAACAATAACCCACAGATTTTTATACTATAGTCTAAGTTTTATCCCCCAAATCCACAATTAAAACAAAAATAAACAAACAAAAGTCAACAAGAAAAAAAAAAAAACATAGTAGAGCAAGGTTGCTTTCACTTTAACCCCAATGTTGAGGAAGTAGAGACAGGCATTCTAAGGCTCCTTGGCCAATAGCGTAATTAGCAAGATCTAGCCCAGTGAAAGGACTTGTCTCCCCCAAACAAAGCTGTGGGCTGTCAAGATGTCTTAGCAGGTAAAGGCACTTGCCACCAAACCCCAAGCCCACATATTTGAAAGAGAACCAACTCCTTAATGTTGTACCCTGGCTTCTGTATATGTACAGTGGTGCATGTTTACACACACACTGTATCACATACACATACATACAGAGAGAGAGAGATAAATTTTAAAAAATTAATTTAAAAATTTAAATGAAGCAGAAAGCTAAACTGGCCTTTCTACATATATGCACAAGTAGAGCATGCATGCACACACATACACACACACACACTTTTAGTCATGTTTGCTGTCTTTTCTTCCGTTGTCATACCTGGTCACAATCCATCCCTGGGATCCTTCTCCCAAACATAGAAGCAAATGCTTAAGCTCCTAAGGACACCAGAACACTCCATTCCAAACCTCTCCCCATCTCACATTGTTTTTATGTCTAGAAGGCTCTTCTCTCTTAGGAAACATGAAATTTCCTGAGACCAGTCTAGATTGGACTTTTCTCCTTTTCCAACTATTTCTTCCAGACCTCTTTCTCCAACTAGAATTTGCTACCCCATCCATCTGCTACCACACAACCTGCATTCACTTGTCTTTTGTACCCACAACACCTGTCCTCATCACCAATCCATATTGCATCTACTCAAAGAAGCACGTGAACAGATGGAACATCAGTCATTATTATGTGTCCTGTGCCAAGAACCTAAGATTGGGATCCAGATCATACATTTCCATTTGGATGCTGTTGTGGACTGAATTTTGTCCACCCAAATTCATACACTGAACTACTGATACCAAGTGTGACTGTATGTGGAAATGTAACTCTTAAGAGATGGTTCTGGTTAAACAGGATTATAAGGGGATATCCTGAACTGGCCAGACTGCTGGTCTTTATTAGAGGAGAGAGACAGAGACCTAGCCAGGGACATGCGCTAAGAGAAGGAGCTGTGTGCATTGGGAGAAGTCTGCAGGTTAGAAAGAGCCTGAACTTGGCTGGATGGCACCTGACCTCAGACTTCAGCTGACAGAAGCATGGAAAGTGGTAACACTCTGCCCTCTAAGCCATGGTGGCCATGCTATTTTGTTATGTCACCCTGAGCTGACTACACGGATGCCAAGGAAACCATCACAGAATGTCACTTTTTGCATTTCTCTTTGGTGGCATGGTTCTGGCCTGCTGCCTACGAGGAGGGAGGAGAGAACACTTGTCTGGCATCTTCTCTCCCAGGGAAGCCTGAAATCCCACCATAAAGATGACCTAGATGCTGTCATTCAAACACTCCAGAAAGTATGATCCTGTTGATTATTTTTTATTTTCCTTTCCTAATCTCTCTGGTTGCTATGCCATTTGATAGTTCTTCCCCAAGACACCATCTACAGCAGGAGTAGATGAGCACCCAGGGCTCCTATATATTAGTAAATTCTTCTCTTGTTCTAGAATCAGAAGAGAGAAAAATTTTTGGAAAACAGATTCATATGTACACGCACACATCTTTTTCAAGGTCAACAAAATACAGACATTACTAGAAAAAAAGAATTGACTCTTTATGTCCCCAAGCAAAATGGGAATAACTGATGGACTCCATTCCATTGGTCTTTCTTTCTCACTATTAAATACAACTTATGAGACACTGGACCTAAATGCCCTAGGCATTTCAGCTGAGCTGAACACAGTCCATATCAACACAAAATCTCCATAGCCATTTTTCCAATTACTTCTATACACAGATGGATTTAATATAAAATTTGAGGGCAAAGTAACTCAATACTTGAGGTAGGAAATGCTGAAAAGGCTTGAGGGGGGGGTTAGTGGATGCAACAAAGAGGGAGGGATAAATGCATGCTCATCTGAGATGTTGCTTGTGGCCACACCCACCACCACTGCAGTGCAGGTCACTTGGGCCACTCAGAAGCCTTCTGAGCTACTCAGTGATTTAAAAGTCACTCATAAAAAAGAATGTATATTCCATTTGATTCCGAAACAAATGGTTAAAAATAAATACATGTTCATTTAAAATTTCAAATATTTGCTGATTTTAATAGCCATATTAATTTACTCTAACATCAACAATAAAATATAACATCTCTGAGCTAGAAAGTATGGAGGAGGCAATTGACGAGCTATGTGGTCTGTGCACAGCAAATTTGGGAGGAATTCAGATCAATATGGTGCTAGAGATAATTTACTTATTTAGTGCCAACTGCATACCCGGCAGCATGTGAAGACATCCTAAGGTGACCAACAGGGAGTCCGTGTCTCTAGTCCTGCTTAACTTGCTAAGAATCTACCATGAGAGGGAGCGTGCCATTCCAGTAGACCCCTGTGGGCACACCAAGGTGAGCCAAGGGTTGAAATGAATAAGGCAAGATCTTTATTCAACCTTCAAGGATGACACTGAACCTCTCAGTATGCTCAGTGGATAAAGACAACAAGAGAAGAAAATGATTTAACTGGAGGGGGGGGCTGCTGCGAAGAACTCCGCTACAGACGTAACAGGAATGAAGGAAACCATTGGCATGTGGGCGCAGTATTTTGAAGGATTGGAGTCTGGTGGTCTAGAATTTAGAGTTCACTAAGGCAGCAGTGTGGGATTTGGAAGGTAATGGGGAAGGCAATGATGGAGGCTTTGGTAAAGACCATCCTGGCAGCAGCTGGGACACTGACAAATGAAAGAGAAGGCAGTCTAATGCATTGTGTGCTCCAAGCAGGATCACCTCACAGGAGACATGAGATCATACCAGAAAATATTCAAGGTAAAGAAAGAAAAGAAAAAAGCACCCATGTCCAAAGAGTCCCCATGATTTACAGCCATTCTCAAGGAACTGCGCTTTTTCATCTAGATTGCACTGTCAGGGTTCATGTGTCTGTCTGGATTTTCTGTGACACTCCGTATTGAGAATCATGGTGGAGTCTGTCAGATACTTAAAGGCTATAGCTCATAAACATGAGCAGAGCTGACAATGTTCCTTGAGAACAGCGCCACTCTGCTAGGCATTAAGGGAATCATTTGTGCTGTGCAGCTGCGACCAGCTCCCCAGGGAAATCTCCCTAGCACCTCCCAATACCATCAAGCCCGGTGCAGTCAAGGACCAAGAAGTCAAGACTGACTTCAAAGCAGCCTCTAAAGCTTCACTCTGGAGGGTGTTGAACTGCTGCCCAAGAATATTAGCATGTTCCTGAACATGTCTCAGCTGAGCATGCTGCTAGCAGCTCCTTTAAAGTATATCTCATTCAAATGAAGCTTTCTCATAAATAATAAATGAACTGTGAACATTTTCTAAATGTCTGATATGTTCAAGCAGTAGTTGCAATCTTTCATCTTCTCTACTATACCCAATCATTGCCTGGGCGTCCACTGGCTTAGCAGACATCACGTTGGGGCAAGGAATCATTTTAAAGAGATACCAACAGATATACCAGAACTGGGAATTAAAATGTACAAATCTAAGAATTTGAATTGAGACTGAAAAATGCTGCACTTATCCTTTTTAAATAATCAGGAACTACAATCCTTTTTCAGGGACCTGGTTTCCTTTGTTACAGATGTATCTAGCCTTTCCTTTGGTGGCACACCCTAAATCTGAACCATAGTAGGTCAAAATCACAGTCCAGATCTGAGAAATTATCTTTCTTCCCCATTTCAAAAGGTACTAAAAAGTTGAGACATATCATAAGATGATACGCACATTTGTGAAAGCCGAATGAATCTACAGGTTTGTTGCAATCATCCACTGCTTTTTGGACAAATTCCTCAATTCATGTGGAAAGCAAAATTAATCTTATGAACTGAATGGATCCTTGAGGCATATGGCTGTCCGGCAGCAGGGCTGAATACAGACCTAAGATTTGTCAGCCATAAAATGAATCAATAATTAAAATGGAGTACACCTCCATGCTGTGATCTTGAGGTCTAACTACAGGTTCCCCCAAGTTTGCCTAAAATATGCATTAAAGCTTAATATCCACACCATAATAATATTCATTAGTAATCATACCCCACTGATTAACAAGCATCAAGAAAATTTAAGGGGTAGGGGAGCACACCCACTCACATAATTAGGATACATGTTTACTTAATGTTCCTGTTATTGCTATGAAAAAGAATACTTGCTGGGCAAATCTAAATCACGATTTTTTTTTTAACTGTTTAAATATTTTTAGCAATGGACCCCAGTAGTGATGTTTGTCTCCAACCCAGAACACACCCATTAACAGAGTAGGAAAAACAAAAGCATTCCGCTTCCAGCACCTTCTAACACCAACCTCTCAGAAATGCAGCCACCAGCTCACTTCCTCCGGTGCGGTGCCGGAGAACAATGAGGGAACATGTTGATTCTGACTCTTACCTTTCTTCCTTTCCTCTTCCTATGAGCAGGTTTGGTGGTTTTCTCCTTTGGTTCTTCGCTCATCTTTCCTTTAGATCAGGTGAGCTGAGACGAGAGAGGAGATCACCTTCCGTGTTCCCACATCCAAACCCACGACAAAGAGTCACAGCATCGAGACCAAAGTCCATTTAGGGAGCTCCCCCGGCAGAGCGGCTGCTTCAAGCCAGCCCTGGCTGCTGTCACAGGCAACTCAGGCTGCTCAGCTTGCCTCGGGGAAGAAACTGGGTGTTCTCTCCAGCAAAGCCCTGGTTATTCCTCTGAAGAAAAATCAATATTTCAGCCCTGCATTGTTTTTCTTCTTTTTCTTTTTTCCTTTTAGCTAGTCATTATTCTGAGATAAAATCTTGACAAGATTTCAGGGCTGGCTTCTCCACGATGATTCTAGCTTGGAAATGATGAGAGCAGGGAAGAGGGAGGAATATGCGTGTGTGCGCTGCACACACACACACCACACACACACAGGAATAAACTGGACTGCTGAAGCTTTCCCAGGGGCTGGCTCACTGCAGTTAGCAGGCTGAGAAGCCAAGCCGAATGTAAATGCTCTCAGAGATCAAGCCTCCAGAGGACACATGTGTTGAAAGCATTGGGCATACCCAAGAGGCAGCAGTGGGGGTGGTTACAAGAGATCGGATTACTGGTTTGTGAACACACACACACACACTCCATGATACAAACAAAAAAAGAGACCTGTTACTGTAGAAGAAAAATCTAGATTCTTACCATGATAAGTTTTTGTTTTCAGTTTTTATTTAAATGTAATTTGCAAGAAGATTCACATATTTCCTATCCAAAGCTATGGACTGCTAATGAAGCATGGGTTACACAAAGACCCATTCCTAAGTTTTCATTACCACATTCAAATCTTGGTCTCCTTCCATGAATACTTCAAACCAATATACAGAAAAGAAGCCCTCCAGGATAGTCAAGAAATGCTCAGGGCTCAGCTACTGACTCTGTGAGAAAAACACCCTTTGCCCCCAATAGTCCTCAGGGCAATGCAGGGGTCTGGCCACATTACAGCCCCCACAGCTGCCCCAAGCACACCCCAGGCTCCCATTCCTTCCCTGTGCCACCAAGGTTTTGAGAGGTTTCCAGTAGACAACACACCTAATTGGAAAGTCCCTGAGACATCCCACCTATGTGAACCCAGCTGAGTGACTGACTGTAGGAAGTCATTGCTTTAGCCTCCTTCAAATTGTGCCTGTGACATTCTTCTTCAAAAAGAAGAAGGTTCTGGGCGCTTCCTATCCACCACAATGATGAAGGTGGGTGCCCGAGTAGACAGCTGAAACAAGTCAACAGGAGGAAGGAAGGGGCAAATGGAAAGAGAGAATATAGACCGGCTTGGAGGAGTGGATTTTATGTGAGCACAGACATTTACAAGTAAGAGAGATCCAGAAGGCTAATCTGCAGAGAGATACAAGGAACTACTCAATACTGAAGACATGATGTTAAAATACCAAACTAAAAGATTCATTTATTTGGGCTGAAATAGTCATTTCTCACCTATTATTTCAAGCAGGGTTGTATCTATATTTAACAAGCCTTGACTTCCCCCAAACCAGCTCCCTAAAAAGAGGGAACATGCGGGAAGACTGAGGTGGCTTTATCACAGCCACCAGGATGACAAGCACCCCCTGCAGAGACCCATGCACATCCTATACACTGTGGCTGGGATCTAATGGCCATGCTGTGGCTTGAGGCTGCACACTTAGAGACAGCGATGCTCAAAAGCTAATGTGGAGTGGGGATCGCTGTTGGCCCACTGTCCACATCCTGGGGGTTTCTTCAGCTGCTAACCTGTTCCTCCTGTTTCTGGCTGCTGTTCTGGAATGGAATGTTATTCTTACCAGTGCAAATAAAAGGTAGAAAACTCCTAACACAGTAGGGTGAATCTTTCAAGTTCTTCACTGGTTCAATGATTGCTTACCTTTAGGACAAGGTGCTCTGGGGAATGGTAGTGCCTTTCCTGTGTTGATCAGTCCCTGACTGCAGTGAGATAAATCTGGAAGTTAGTGCTTCATGAATTCTCTATAAGCTGAACGATCCGTGCAGGTAGATTCAAGTCAGAATATACCATCTAAATATCCCATCCTTCATGAGGAAAGCCACAGAGATAGACCACCTACCTGCCATTTTACCATAGTAGACTTTCAACATTAAAATTTTTGTTTAGAAATTTAGTTTATATGAATGTTTACCTGAATGGATGCCTGTATACTACGTGCATGCAGTGCCAAAGGAGGCCAGAAGAGGGCCCCAGATCCCCTGGAACTAGAGTTATTACAGGTTGTGAGCTGCCATGTGGGTGCTGGAAAATCGAACCCTGATCTTTTGAAAGAATAGTCAGTGGTCTTAACTGCTGAGTCATCTCTCCAGCCTGCAGTTCCGACATTTTCACTGATACTTTCCCTTCAAGAAAAGCCTTTGCTTATAACTAGGTCCTGAGCATAGGTTATAAGCTGTGTTTGAGAAAGAAATGAGGGTTTCTGAGGTAGCTGCTAAAGTGGCCTATAAACAGGGCACTCTGTTCCAGGCTCCTTGCTGTATTAGTTCCGTGAATCCCTCGTACAGAGCATTTTCCCAAGTAGGACATCAATGCAAAGCTCAGGATAGGATTTATTTTCTCTTCAGGCCTGTGCTGCTGTCCCATTTTCTGTTATTTGCTGTCTTTGAAGGGTTTCATAAAAGAGACTTTTAAAGGCATTTATTCCAGTATTGCAAAAATGCCCACACTAAGCTCTAATATCAGGGAATCCTGGCAGAAGGAAGCCAATAGCTATGCTCTCTTATTTACCTTTATGGAGCAGACTAGGGAGACACAAATGCTTTGATGACCAATTAAAAGAATCCACCTGATGAGAGTATTCTACAACAATAAACTTTTAAAACTGGAGTGGGGAGGAATATGCCTCAACTTCATGCTGCTCACTTGGGGACAAATACCATATAGTTCCTACAAAGAGACTAGGAGTGTGTGTGTGTGTGTGTGTGTGTGTGTGTGTGTGGTGGGGGAGAGGATCTGTATATGTGAGACAGAAAGAGACTGTGTGTGTGACAGAGCATGTTATATATATGTATTTGATACAGTGTACATATGAGAGAAAGAGAGACCATGTGGGTTTGTAAAAGATAGTGTGGGAGAGTGTATAAGAGAGAGAGACCATGTGTGTAAGAGAGAGACAGTGTGTGTGAGAATGTGTGTGTAAGAAAGAGACTCTGTGTGTGTGTGTGTGTGTGAGAGAGAGAGAGAGAGAGAGAGAGAGAGAGAGAGAGAGAGACCTTCAGGGAGGGAGAGAAGGGGCAGAGATGGCAATGGAATTCTTATAAAATTAAAAACAGAATGGGGCACTATTGGCAGAGTGGAAGGGGACTAGTAGAAGAGGGTAGGAGGGTATGGAGAGGGCAGGCAAGGGGGCAGTTAGAATAAAGTATAATGGCATACATATGTATGGCAATACCATAATGAAACCGATTACTCTGTATGCTAATTTACAAAATTAATATAAAAATATTTTAATTACTCCATATACAAGTGTATAAATAAATTATTAAACTGTACAAAAGAAGAGAAATGTAAGTGTCTAGTCAAAGGCATAACACAAGAATATGTTTGTTGAAAAGGTCAATCACAACATTTTTCAAATAGAAAAAACATTTAAATTGATGCAAAATTTAGAAGATTGATGGAATAGACTTTTCTGTTGCCACATAAACGTCACTGTATTTGTTTATATACATAACTGTGGTGATATAGTGTATATCACCACACACAAAGAGTCTATTGCAAGTTAAAGTTCACTCTGTTGTTTAAAAAACAAGCAGACAAAAGGTAGCCGAGGACCTCTTAATGTAGCATGACACCGTAAAATTCTACAGAGTCCCTCTGAGAAAGAACCCCTTCTCATTAGAAAGAACCCACAAATCTGGTTGCATGTGACCAAGTCTGACAGAACACCCAATTCCCAGAAACAAAGTGAACTGAAAGGTGCCGAATTATTTAAGTAACAAAATGTCACCATTAAATCCTACCACAGTGTACCTGATTATCACATAATGCCTTTGTCTTGGAATTGATGAGTGCCATGTGGATAATCCTAGCATTTGGGAGGCAGGGACAGATGAATCTCTGTGAGTTCAAGGCCAGCCTGGTCTACAGAGTGATTTCTAAAGCCGAGCTACATAGTGAAACCCTATCTCAAAACAACCCCCCAAACAAAAAATTATTATTATTATTATTATTATTATTATCTCCAAAAGTCTGAGTTAGAGCCTTGGCTGTCAAACAACAACAGTCTCTCATAATTTTATTCCCAACAATGCAAAATACATCTTCACTCCATAAGACCAAATTTGAATTAAAGGATGCAAAATTCAAACAACTTAGGCTTGGTGAATGGAAAGTTTACCAGGACTTGCCCAGGCTCACTTCCATTCACTTGTGATCCTGAAACACACAGTCATGGAAGTAATGAGGGATTTAATATACCAAAAGCCTATGAGTGCATTTTAAATCATAATTGTTCTGAATAAAGGAGTAATTTGATTGATCTAAAAACAGTCCTGAGGTGATTACTTATTCTAAAAATGTTAACTACTTTCCAATGGCAATCTCTTTTTTTTTAATTCCCAAATTAGAAAATTTCCCAGCCCTTGGAGAAATTAAATATAACCTAAGAAAATACTTTAAGCTAAGTGCAATAAAATTATCCACAGAAGATAAGATCTGGGAGTTCACGGAGGAGGAAACGCAACCCCAGGAACGGCTGCTTTCTTGTCCAGCACCCTACTATAGACGGCCACAGGTATTTGATATCAATCTGAGACGGTTCTATTTTTAAATGAAATAACTCGCATAAGAGGACACAGAGCAGGTCAACTGTCCTGGAGAACAGGTTTATTTTTAAAATGAAAGTCGCTTACCCTGGGGAAAGAAGTGGCAAGGGTTGTCAGCAAAGTTTTTAAAGTTATCGTCTAAAAACTATCCACCTAAAAACTCTAACATGGTAGTTTCTTGGGCAAGGTTCAAGTACAAAAAAAATCACTTCTTAATGAAATTTGGGAGACAGACCCATATGGTTACGCTGATTTTATTTCTTAGACCAGACAGACAATTGCTGATTTCTGCTGCTGGCTGCTGAAGAAACACAGTCGCTAAATCTTAGAAATAGCATTGCTTTGACACTCTTTCGTCTCCTCGATATTTAAAATACCTGTGAAGTCCAAGACAAAACTACAGAGGGGCTGTTTAGCTGGAATTCCTGGAATCTGAACTCTGACTTTCTGAGGTCACCCAGGCAGTAGCTCACAGAGAGAGCTGGTGCTAGGAACATTTCCATGCTCTGCCCTTCTGCACCTGCTTTATTCCTCACCAGAATCTCCCAGAGCTTAAAGCAAAACTGCAATGAGATTTGAGGTGGCGGTTACTGGTTAAACAAGCTGGGCCTTGTTAGCTATGCATTCCCCTCCCTCCCTTCTTCCCGCCCTCCCTCCCTTCTTTATTGTATTTGTGAAACAAGGTTTCACATAGTCCAGGGGGGCCTTGAACTTGCCCTGTAACCAAGGATAGCGGATCCCCCTGCCTCTCACCTCCTGATTACTGGGGTTGCAGGTTTGAGCCCCCATGATCAGCTTACACAGGACAAGGGGACAAGCACAGAGCTTGGTGTGTGCTAGGCAGGTTCTCTACCAAAGCACATCCTCATCCCCTAAAGTGATGGAGCTTCCTCTGTGATGTTGGAGCACTTACTTTGCCCCACATTGTGTGAATGATAACAGAGGAGAGAGAGAGAGAGAGAGAGAGAGAGAGAGAGAGAGAGAGAGAGAGAGAGAGAGAGAGAAAGAGAGAGAGAGAGAGATGTGGCCACTGGATAGTCAAATCAGCTATTCTTCATCTTTAATTTAGGCTAAGGATGATCTTGGGTTATTTCTGCCATGACAACTCTTAATCTCACAGAGAATAAGATCACTACTATAAATTTTTGAACCAAATTTGAAACAACTCTTATTAAATACTTGATGTGGGAATGTCTTTCTGTATGCTATGAAATACAGCATGAAAGTGTTTATTTCGCTGTTTTGGCCTATGGTAGGTAACATAGAATAGGTGGAGAAATCGGAGCATAGATAAGGGAAGGAGGGCAGAGTCAGGACAGATGTGATCCAGTTGCCCAAGAATCAACATAAAAGGTAACACAAGTACACCACAGGCCACGTGGCAGGACAGATTAATGGGAATGGGTTGAATTAAGATGAAAGAGCTAGCTAGCAATAATGTTTGAGGCATAGGCCAAACAGCATGAAATTAATATAAGCATCTGTGTGTTTCTTTGCGACTTTGGGATTGCTGGTCCAAAGAAGCAGTGGTGGGCAGGTCTGAAATGTGGGGCTAACCCAAGCCAGAAATCTCATGCTACAAATACTTGCGAGGTCCATAGATACTGGCCAGGTCCATACCTGGGATTCCCAAAACATGGCACCAAATTATACTAGGCAGAGTCTTATAAAAGCAAAACCCATAAGGCTATGAACGTCCCACCTTCATCCAATCAGGAGCAAGCATACATCCTGACGGACTTCCTGTCAATGTGCCTCCCACCTACCTGTGATCAAGCACATCCTAGACAATTGGTGCAACCATGCTTGTTCTCAAAAGTGAAAGCACTGGGCTTGTTATCTTACAAGAATAGCCCGCAGCATTCTAGAAGTTACTGTCCTTGGGCAAGTGGGGCTTACATGTTAGAAGCGGTTTTTTGTTTCATTGATTTCTTTTTTTTTCTTTTTTTTCTCTATACTTTTATTATTATTATTATTATTATTATTATTATTAACAAAGAAGTCACGCTTTCTGTCCCTGTATATCATTATTCAAGGTCCCTTCCCCCTCCCGCCACATCAGGTCATTCTTTCTTCTCCACAACTCCCCATCCCCTCCCTGGGCAGGCAGCAGACAGTCCCATGGTCCCACTGACCCAATATTGCTTAGTTCAGTCTCCACTCCTGGCAGATCCAGTTTTGTCCCCTCTCCTTCAAGAGTGAGTCAGATGTTCCTTTAGGTGGAGTGGGATCCGAAGAGTCAGTCCAGGGTGTTTCTGATCCCAAGCTGTTCAGTGGTTGTGGTTTGCAGCTTGGGCATTCATTGATTTCTTAAACACAGTAATTTAAACTTAAAACATAATGTGACCCTTAACAAAATCATTACTATTTCCTTCACCTATCTGCCTAACACCCTAAAAGACTGGTTGGGACCTGAACTGGTCAGGCCACAATGGAAACAGAGAAAAACAAAAAACATTCGAGTTTAATGTATATGTTAAAGACACATAATGTCTACCTTGCCTTTTGTCATGTCCCGTAGTGCAAACAGTTAAAAAAAAAAAAAATACGCTCTATACCTTTGAACTCCTTGATTTTTCTCATTGCAAAATAACACATTGACATTTGCAAAATCTACTTAATGTGCCTGAAGATTCAGGCAGGCATGGGCACGAACTGCAAGAATGAGCCCAGCTCACTGTCTGATAGGCTCATGCTTTGTAATGTGCCCAACCACCTTCCACACTACAGTTTTGAAAACCCAGCTCAGCTGTAAGCAACACTCTCTCAAATGACAGTCTTGATGTCCCTGTTCCTTTTCTGAGTGTGTCGGGCAGGTGCGTAGCAGGACTTTCCTGTTTGGCTGAGTGTTCCTTCCTTCCCAATTATTCAGCCTTGTGCCCATTAAACTATAATGATATAATCAAGTGGATTAGTAAAAGAGAGAGACAGGATGTTCAAAGAGGCTGGTGAGTAAGTGGGTGGTTTGCTTTTTGTTTACTTCCTTCCGTGAACCTCTACCAGTATGGTTTTTCTGAGTAGGGTAATTTTCTTTTGCTACACTAACAATTCTCTTTAGAGGCCAGTGATATTGGCAGGACTTGTCACAGATGAGGACCCAATGAGTCATTCGTTTGATCTCCCCCAATCTCCATGTTTTGCTTAACAACAATAAGGATCCTAAATGATTTTAGAAAAAAACTACAATGCCGATTCTGAAGACAGCGGTTTATCAAACAATTCTAACAATGCCAGTTTGAAAATAAATGAGAACATTGGCTGCTTTTATTTGGCCCCCACCCAAGGGAGATGAGTATTCCTATGGAAAACTTTCAAGAAAATTAAATAGCTATAACTGTACCAGAGTCCAAAGAAGTTCTCAACATATTATTTCTGATACCTCTGTTCTCACAACAACTGAACTAAAAGATTGGAGAAGGAATTAACCCTTTAAGACCAATTTAAGAGCAAGGCATGCTGATTCATACCTTTAATCCCAGCACTCTGGAGGCAAAGGCAGGAGGAATCTCCATGAATTCAAGATCAGCCTGGTCTACAGAGTGAGTTCCAGGACAGCCAGGGAGGGTTACACGGACAACCTTGTCTCAAAAAACTTAAACCATATTTTGTGGACTCTCACATCTTTACACTAAATTAGAATTCCATGTCACAACCTGCATCTCTGTTAACCTATTATTTGATGCTGCTTAGGAATGTCTTAAGTTAAATTCACTCATTTAACTGGATACATTTGGGTCAGGGGCTATGACATTGAGAGACTGATGGAATGATCAAAATAAACATACAGTGGATTGCTGGATAGAGAGGTAAGGAGGCCAGTGCAGCAGGAAGGCAAGCTTCAGGTGATCTTCATTCTCCTTCTTCTCCTCCAAATCCAATTCCTGAGTCTTAACACCCATCACAATGGCTAAGGTCAATAAAGCAAATGACAGTTCACTCTGGCAAGGACATAGAGTAAGGGGAACCCTCATCCATTGCTGTTGGGACTACAAACTTACATAACAGCTATGAAAAGAGGTGTGGTAGTTCCTTAGGAGCATAGCAATTGATCTACCTGAAGATCCAGCTATACCACTCCTGGGCATGTACCCAAAGGTATGCTGTATCCCAAAGGATGCTGCATCCTGCCACAGAGATACTTGCTCAATCATGTTCATTGCTACAATATTCATAATAGAGAGAAATTGGAAACAATCTAGAGGGTCCTCAACAGATAAATGGATAATGAAAATGTGGTACATTTTCATAATGGATTATTTATTATTCAGCTATTAAAAATGAAATTATGAAATTTTCAGGCAAATGGGTGGAACTAGAAAAAAATTATCCCAAGTAAGGTGACCCAGAAAGACAAATGTGGTATGCACCAGGCTTATAAGTGGATATTAACTGTTGAGTCAATAGTAAGCCAGCTACAATCCATAGAATCATAGAGGTTACTCATAGAGTAGGTGATTAGCAGAGACAGATAGCTCTTCCTAAGAAAGAGAAATAGAATAGACAATTATGAATGGAAGATGCATACTGAAATGAGAAGTTTGAGTGGATATGAGAAGAGAGAGCTAAGTGAGAAAATACAGAGATAAACAGCTAAAATTAACTGCCTTTTGAGGCATAATAAAGTAGAAGCTTCCAAAAATATATACATATATGAAGGCAATCTAAATAAAATAGCTAAATAATGAAGGAAACATAGCCCAACTGGGCATCTCTTATAATCAAATGAAGCTTCTAGTACCAGGATTGGCTTACACTGAATTGTGTCGTTGACCAAAGGGGTTCCAAGAAACCCACAAACAACTCAGGCTGTTGCCAAGACTGTAAATTGTTCTTCACATACTGATGGCAAAGCCCTGTTGTTGAATGTAACAACTACACAACTCATTGGAAATGGAGAAGTAGAGCTAGAATCTACATAGAGCCTTCATCCCTATACTTATATCTTTGATACAGGAAGACACTCTTCACACTACCAAAGCAAAAGAGTAAACATCAACCCAGGTATAAAACCTTCGATCTATAATGCTGTCCTGGCTGTAAGATATGCTAGTGTAATGGTGGACAAAGTTGGAAGGAGTAACCAACCAATATCTGAGATTTGACTTAAGGTCCACTCCACCAGATGGAACCCATACCTGACACTACTTGGGTGACCAAGAACTAAGACTTGATAGCATAGGGACCATATACAAAAACAATCAATCTACTGTTCTACTAAAAGAACACAGCACTAAAATACCTTCTAAGATCATTCTGCTTTACCCAAAGATCAGTGCCTCATTCACCTGTCATCAAAATGCTTTTCTTCTGCAGCAGAAGAGAAGCAGTACAGAGAGCCACATCCAGACATTACACAGAGAATGAGAGACCTTGGAACACTCAGCGCTGAATAGAATGTCTCCATCAAATCCTTCCCCTTGGGGCTTGGGGACCACTGCAGAAGAAAAGGCAGAGGAAGTGTAAGAGATAGAAGGGATGGAAGACACAAAGGAAACAAGGTCCTCTAACATAACAAGTATGAACTCACAAAGACGGTGGCAGCATCCACAGGGCCTCATAAGTCTGTACCACATAGGGTCCTAGAGCTGAAAGATGTGACCACACTCGCATCTCTAACCCAAATGATAACCAATTACTTTTCTCCAAGAGAGTCAGTCTCACTGGGGAAACAAACCACTCTTAGGGGTAGGGTAGGCCACATACCCAGCAGTAGATGGCCAACAGAAAAAAAAACTTAGTGGCATCTTTGGAGGTTGTTTGTCTCATAATGCTGTGTCAGCCCCACCCTTCAGGTCCTTTGTGTATATCCTTTGGCTCTGGTTTTGTGTTTTTATGGGATTCCTGAGTATAAAAACAAGCGTGTCTTTGTGTCTATGTCTGTTTCTTGTGCTTTTTCTTTGGGGCCTTTTTTTTTTCTATTTGTTTTGTCCTGTTCTGATGTGATAGTTTTTGTTCTATCATATCTTATTAATTAATCTCTCAGATGTCTTGTTTTCTCACAAGACAGAAAAAGGTTGTGTTATAGAATAATACTTTAAGATGTGTTAAATTTGTTTATGCCTTGGAATGTTTGTTTTTTAAAAGATTTATTTATTTATTATGTATACAGTGTACAGAAAAGTGTACCAGATGTCATCATAGATGGTTGTGAGTCACCATGTGGTTGCTGGGAATTGAACTCAGGACCTCTGGAAGAACAGTCAGTTCTCTTAACCTCTGAACCATCTCTCCTGCCCCGGAATGTTTGTTTTAATGGTGCAAAGATGTATTGCTTTTTTTAATGCTGCATTTATTTAACTCTGTAAAGCTGTGCTACTTTGTCTGTCTAAAATACCTGATTGGTCTAATGAGAGGGTGAACAGCCAACAGCGAGGCAGGAGGAGGAATGAGCAGAACTGACAGATAGAGAAATCTGGGAGGAAAAGATCAAGAAAATGATCAAGGAAAAGGGGAGAAAAGAAGGGGCCAGCTACCCAGCCAGACATGGAGTAAGAAGGAAAGAAAAGATATACAAAAATAAAGAAAGGGAAAAGCCCAGAGGGAAAAGATAAACAGGATCATTTAAATTGAGAAAAAGGCTGGAGAGATGGTTCAGAGGTTAGAATCATTGACTGCTCTTCCAGAGGTCCTGAGTTCAATTCCCAACAACCACATGGTGACTCACAGCCATATTTGAGGATATCTGATGCCTTCTTCTGGCGTGCAGGCAATCATGCAGACAGAACACCATATACACATTAAAGAAATAAGTCTTTAAAAAAGGAAGGAAGGAAGACAGAAAGAAGGAAAGAAAGAAAGAACTGGCTGAAACAAACCAAGCTAAGGCCAAGCATTTATAAGTAATAATAAGTTTCTGTATATGAATTTGAGAGCTGGGTAGTGGGCCTTCTAAAAGAGTCAAAGAAAAAAAAAACCTCAACATTAACAGGGTTAAACTCAGGATTGGAAGTGGGGAGAAATTAGGAGAAGATGGAGGGAAAACTGTAATCTGTAAAAACTGATATATCATATGAGCCAAAAAAAATCTATTTTCAAAAACAGAAGAAACAACATACATACATTCAAAATAAAGATGCTGCTACAACTTTATAATTACCACTTCCAACCAATGTGAGGATTAATAATTACATACCGAAACTCCTTTGGTTGAGTCTGTCTGTACCCAGCATTGTCTTGAATCACGGTGTCCATTGTTATTATGTTAGGATAGGTATAGTGACAGGTGAGTCAGCTGCCCAATCCAACTCTCATGACCTCATTCCAGACTGTCTACTCCAACTACCAATTCTTCTTTCACTACTTTCTCCTTTAACTGTTAAAGTTTTTGTCACTAAATATGTATCTTAAGCTCATGTTTCTCTTTTGCCTTAACCAAATGACTTCAGGCATCTGAACCAACAATTCTTATTTTTTGAAGTGTATACGCAAGTGTGGGTACATCACCACAAGCATGCAGTACCCATGGAAGCCAATGGAGGGCATAGGATCTCCTGAGGCTGCCAGCTTTGAGCCATACTATCTGGGCTTGGGAACCAAACCCAGGTCCTCTGCAACCACAAGTGTTCTTAACTGCTGAACTATCTTGATAGAACTTAATACCAACATTTTTATAGACAAACATGCCTCTTATTTTAAATGGTTATAAAGTTAGGACATGGTAAGACAATTCATAAAAAAAATGGAAGTGACAGCTCTGAGTTTTATCATTCACCATCTAAGAGGCTGAGTTCTATATAAGATAACTTAAATATAATGTCTCAGTTAAGATAGTCTCAATCTCTAATAGCTATCAGATTTAACAAGTTAAAAAATATTGTTCTGTTGTTTATATTTCTTTGGTAGAGTTAAAGCCTCCTCAAGTTTTTATTATTATTATTAGAGACAGGGTTTTTATTGTAACTGTCCTGGCTGTTTCAGAAATCACTCTGAAGACTGGGCTGGCCTTGAATTCAGAGATCTGTCAGCATCTGCTTCCCAAGTGCTGGAATTAAAGGTGTGGGCTACCGTGCTCCACTGATCTCTTTCTTTCTATGTTATCAATTTTATTTTCAGGATCATAATCAATCAGGATAATGAGGAGAGATGAATATTCAGTTGAGCCTATAAAACAGAAGACTAAAGAACACAGGGGAGCCTGGTGGTGGTGGTGCACTCCTTTAATCCAAGCACTTGGGAGACAGAGAAAGACAGATCTCTGTGAGTTCAAGGCCAGATTGATCTACAAAGAAAGTTCCAGGACAGCCAGAGCTGCTACACAGAGAAACCCTGTCTTAAAAAACAACACAAAACAAAAAAACAAGAATGCAAACTCTGCCTTAATCAAAATTAAGAGTAAATAAGTGGCTGGGGACCACGACTGCCATTAATTTATGGGATTTTGCTCAAGTAGCCAGGATTCAAACTCCATGGGGGGGGGCATGCTACTTTTAGTTAACACAAATCCTGCATGGTTGCTATAAATATGCACAAACATCTGTCTACTAAACTACCTCTTAAATGTATTTTGAAAGTAATAAGACTTTTTCCATGTGGACTGAAGTCAGTATAAAACCTACATTGTTCCAGAACAGTGCATGAACACTGGCTTTCATCCTCTGGCTTCATGAACTACAAATCCTATAAAGTTATAAGAAAGTGTTCTAGTCCTGGAGAGATGGCTCTGCAGTTGGGAATGGGTACCATTCTTCCTAGCATTCTGAGCTTTTTTGACTCACAGCTAGCTGGAACTTCAGTTCCAGGAGATCCAATGCCCTCTCTTGGCCTCTGCAGGCACCATACACACACACACACACACACACACACACACACACACACACACACACACACACACACACCACACCACACCACACCACATTTGAAAAACTTTCTCACTAAAACAAATCCAACATTTCAATGGACAACGATTTACAAATTAAAAGTATGCCCATTCAGAAACAGGAATTGTCCCTAAGTGATGGGAAAAAACTTGTTCACAAAGACCTGGGTTTTGCTCTTCTGTCTAGATATTCTTCAGGTTTGGAAGGTAGAAAAAAAAAATCTTGAAGAAAGTGATATCAAGGTATTCATCTAGGTAGGAGACAGTATTTAAGGGGACTCACATCTATAGCCAGACAAATTCTGACCATCTTTGAAAATGCAGTCCCATCTCACCCCCAGTTTCTGGTGCAGGACAATATTCTAGAGCCCAAGAAACATTTCTCCTTAATAGAGAGTAGAAAAAGACTTATTCATTGTGGTTACATTTGGAAGAGGGACAGAGTGACTCCCCCAAGCCCTTCTTAACAGTCCTGAGGTGAAACTGAACTTGAAACAGAGAATCAAGATTTGTAGATCTAAGCAGTTCCATTCTAGATGTGTGGTTCCCACTATCAACTCAGTGTTGTTGGAGCCTCAATAAAGTTGTCTGACGAGCAAAATCTCTTCCAGAGACACAACTTCCTACTCTGGTGGGAGATCTTCCCTGGGGAAATTCCTATCTCTTTGGGGTCCATAGTCTGATGGTCAGATTTAGAAACACAGAGTATCTCCTTGGCTGTCTTTCTATCTTTCAGGCCTGTTAAAATCTCCCACTTTCTGTTTAAGCACCCCAATCTTGAGGTGCAATGTTTATTTCTGAAACAAATATGATAAACAGAATGCAAGTAGAGGCCAAAGTCAGAACATGTTTAGTTAGTAGCAGGTAGCCACCTATAAGAACATTCATAACCTCTTAGCTTTCAATTACTCTTGCGAGGGCACAAGCATCTCCATCTTGCTGCTCTGAAGCAGACTCTCCTGAAGCCTGGGCTGGTTTCGAATTTATGGTCCTCCAGTTTTAGCTTTCTCAAGTACTGGAATCACTGACAAGTACTATCATGCCCAGAGTAAAGCCTAAGAAACCTGATCAATGTGTGAAGGCTATAGGATCCAGACCCAAATCCTGTATCTCCTGGATCTTCCTTGGATGCATTTCTTTAGTGACACCAGATCTGGCACAATATATATTTCTTTATAAGTACCACAGGTTGGACATTCCATTACGAAAGTCCACAGTCATAAATTATTTGAACATCAGTGAGGTCAAAAGTGGAAAATTCAAAATGTAGGTAAAAAACAAAGGAAAATAAAACTTGAACCTGTATTTAGATGCAGGTGCCAGCTCCAAACATTATATATGCAAATATTTCAAAACAAAATCAATTCTGACCCCAGGCATTTCAGATAAATATTTAACCTAGGTCTGAGAGATGCTCAGTGGTTAAGAGCACTGGCTGCTCTCCCAAGGGTCCCAGGATCAGTTCATAGCACCCACTTGGCAGCTCACAACCACCTGTAATTACATTACCAAAGGGTCTGAGATCTTTGAAGGCACCAGCCATAAGTTTGGTACATAGACATACATGCAGCCAAAACACTCATACACACCAAATAATTTTTTTTATTCTAAAATTTTTTAAAAAGAAATTTAGCTTATCTGGTCTGAATTAACAAACTATAGTTATGAAAGTCCTCTAATAAGTTTCTACCTAAAAAACAAATGCCCATCTTTTCCTTTTGCTGTGGTAGAGACCACAGACTAAATTAGGGGGAGGGGGAGCTTCCCACACATCAAAATATAGAGATAGTAGCTCATATTTTCTTAATCCACCTAATTTCTAAACTCTGGACAGTCTCAACCCAGGGAGAACCTGCTTCCCCATCACTGTCCTTCCACCAAAACTCAAAGATGACTGAGAAGATGATTGGGATTAGGACTGAGAGTAGAACCCATATCAGGCCAATCGCTTGGTTGTTTTTTAAGCTAAATATCAAATGGCTCATTATTAAGATGATGTCAAAACAATGTTCCTAAAATTCAGCAAAAATGTTCTTAGCATTTTGTTGAATATTAAGAGCATGAAAGTGTGTGTGTGTGTGTGAGAGAGAGAGAGAAAGAGAGAGAGAGAGAGAGAGAGAGAGAGAGAGAGAGAGAGAGGAGTAGCTGATTCAGAGGGTCTTCAATTCCTAACTCCCCTGAAGTTACAGCCTTCTAATGAGCTCCCATCTGTCTCTGAAATGTTCCTTCCATCCTCTGGATTGGCCCAATGCCCACTGAGGCTCTACATGACAGAGTTAGAATGGCAGATTCCCACTCTGTTGGAAAGAAACTCATTAGGCCTGTAGAATGCACAAGGGCCAAATTAAGTGCTGAAGGGGCCACGATGGCCATGGTCCAGCTCTGGGATCCCTTTAACATAAGGCAAAGAGGATAAAAGTCTTGTATCTAAAGTTCTCTAATTTGGAGAGACTCTACTGAAGCTTATGAGCATCATGCTGATATGTATGGAAGTCAGCACCCTCAGGCCAGCTGCTGCTATTAACAGGTCCTGAAACCTGGCCCAGCTGTCAGGGAACAGGGACAAGGAAGCAGGATTGGAAAGAACTGGAGAGTGTGGTGTCTAGAAACACTTAGAATACCTGGCCTGGAGTAGGAAGGCAGATATTTGCTTCCTCTGCCTATAATCGTGTGGTTTGGCTGTCACTCGTGTTATTTAGCAATGTTTTAAAGAGATGAGCTCAATAAAAATCACAAGAAAAACAAAACAGAAAAGAGTGGAACAAGAAATTCAGAAGTTTGCCCTTTCCCGCCGGGACGCTGGGAGCCGCCCCGAAGTGCGCAGGGCGGCCGGGAATTATAACTCATGGAGTTATGTGGTAAATGATCTTGCCACAGAAGAGACGTAGAAAATGATGGCTTCCTTCCAGCGCTCCAATAGCCATGACAAAGTGAGGAGAATTGTTGCTGAGGAGGGTCGTACTGCAAGAAACCTGATAGCTTGGAGTGTTCCACTAGAAAGCAAAGATGACGATGGAAAACCTAAATGTCAAACTGGTGGAAAATCTAAGAGGGCAATTCAAGGCACTCATAAAACCACTAAACAGAGTGCTGTAGTAGACTGTAAAATAACATCCACAACGGGAGAGAAACATTTTGATAAAAGCCCCACAAAAGCAAGGCACCCACGGAAAATTGATCTAAGAGCTCGCTACTGGGCATTTCTTTTTGATAATCTTCGGCGGGCTGTAGATGAAATCTATGTGACTTGTGAATCGGATCAGAGTGTGGTGGAATGTAAGGAGGTGTTAATGATGCTGGATTACTATGTGAGAGATTTCAAAGCACTGATTGACTGGATTCAACTTCAGGAAAAGTTAGAGAAGACAGATGCTCAAAGCAGACCAACCTCACTGGCATGGGAAGTGAAGAAGATGTCTCCAGGACGTCATGTGGTTCCAAGCCCATCAACAGATAGAATGAATGTAACATCAACTGCAAGAAGAAGCTTGAATTTTGGGAATTTACCTGGCACAGTAACTGCCCCATGTCTGGCTCCTACAGGTGTCAGTTGGGCAGACAAGGTAAAGGCTCATCATACTGGCTCTACCACATCTGATGTCACTCCTGCTCAACCCTGTGCACCAACAACAGTGCAAAAGACTTCCCGCAAAAATGAACGGAAAGATGCTGAAGGATGGGAGACTGTTCAGAGAGGAAGGCCAGTTCGTCCCCGATCCACAGCAGTGACGCCAAGGGGTTCACTCGTGACAGAAACCTTAAAGTCAAAGGATGACAGTGATAAGGAAAACATATGCCTTTTACCTGGAGAAAGGACACAGAAAGGTGATCTTGTTGAAGATGGACCTTCTATTCCTGAATCTTTGTCCAAAGACTTATTACACTCTTCTGACCATCCTCTTGCTGAGAGAACTCAGTTCACAGTGAGTATGTTGGATGATGTCAAGAATTCTGGTAGTAGTCAAGACATTTCAGTGCATCCTTCTGAAATACCTGCCATTCACAGTGATGCAGTATGCCTTGCTGTTACTCACCATGCCACTACAGCTTTGCCAACAGATAAAGACAGAGTTCTGGCAGAGAAATCAGGAATAGTGAATGAGACAGACCCTTCAGATATTTCAAATTCCATGGCAGAAGTTCTCGCTAAAAAAGAAGAGCTAGCAGATCGTCTAGAGAAGGCCAATGAAGAAGCCATCGCCAGTGCTATTGCTGAGGAAGAGCAGTTAACAAGAGAAATCGAAGCTGAAGAAAACAATGACATTAACATCGAGACTGACAACGACAGTGATTTTTCTGCTAGCATGGGCAGTGGGAGTTTATCTTTCTGTGGTATGTCTATGGATTGGAATGATGTTCTTGCAGATTATGAAGCTCGTGAATCTTGGCGTCAAAATACATCCTGGGGGGATATTGTAGAAGAGGAGCCAGCTAGACTTCCAGGGCATGGAATTCACATGCATGAAAAACTTTCTTCACCATCTCGTAAAAGGTCTGGCCTTCGAAAATTCTCTTGAAAAGCTTGATAGAAAGAAATCTTGATTATCACCTGGATTATCACTTGATTATCA